>CAKAKR010057271.1:0-39120 GCA_916700685.1 Adelosebastes latens | reverse complement strand
CTTGGCCGTCTCTCCTCAGCTCTCTGAGCTCTCTGAGCTCTCTGCTGTCATCCGGTCTTTTCACAACCTGTCAAACACACAGAGAGAGAAAACAGCCACACAGTCAGCCAGGAATTAGAATGCACTCTATTTTCTGAGTATCTCACATTTATGGTATACTTTATTTGATTGTGTTACAGTTGTTGTGTATGGTTGTTTGTTTGACGGCGTATAGACAGCCAGAGAATCTGTGGCATTTTGGTTGCTCATGGAGGAGGACGTGAGGAGAGAGAGAGAAAAGAGAGAGGAATAATGTGTGGAAATGGAGAGAGAAAGAGGGGAAAAGGGATAGCAGTGAAGCAGAGTGATAGTGAAGTGGTGAGCAGGATGGATGGAGGGAATAACAGTGGGAGACAGTGTGGGGGGGCTGTAAGAGTTGTGAAAGAAGTCATTGAGTAACTTTGAGGGTTTACATGGAGCCAAAACGCCTCCAGGAGCAGCAGAAGAATCTGAGAGCGAGCGGCTGTTTTCCACACTGCAGACGCAGGATTTAAAGGAATATTCCAGCTCATCATTTCTGTTGGTTATGACGGTTATTATTCAGATAATTCTCTGAGATGTGGGAACATGGTGACATCGCTACAACACTGATCTCCCATTTGTGTTTTATGGTAAATGGTAAATGGACTTGCATTTATAAATAGTGCTTTTCTAGTCTTCTGACCACTCACCATTCACACACTGATGGCTGCCATGCAAGGTGCCGACTTTGCCCATCAGGATCTAACGCAGCACACAAGGATCAGCATATTTATCCACTCCCATGTTGATAAGAGTATTAAATACTTGAAAAATCTCCCTTTAAAGTACATTATGAACAGATAAAAAATGTGGGATTAATTTGCGATTAATCACGTTTATCTATGGACAATCATGCGATCGATTGACAGCCCTAGTTCTGATATAACCGATGCTATTGCAGCATCTACGATAACCTCTTCATGAGCCGCCATCGTTGTTTAGAACGAACAGTCACCTCTCCATGTCGTCTCACACGATATGGTCTCGCACACCTAAAACCACGCCCGTAGCTGCAGCAGCTCCTCACAGGATGCCGATCGGCCCGTGATTTGGCGAGCCGGACACAAACGCATTACTCGGAGCCTGACGAGATGGATTTTCGTGTGACATTTGATCCCACAATTTTCGCAAGATCTTGCGAGAATCCAGCTGCCGTGCGGGGTTACGACAACGGAGCTCTATGGCACAGAGGAAGAAGATACATTTTAGTTTTTTTTCATGGGATTTGTTGATAATGAGAATAATATAGAATATCATCAGCCTTTGGGTTCATTTCACAAACGGTGGATGTAAAACGATTATTGTTTGCTTCTATGGAATAACGTGCTGATCTCTGAATCTCTGCGTGGGTTTGTTGGATCTGTGACTCCAGCAGACAACAGTCCAAAATCCCCCTGGTTTGAGTCCAGATGCCTGGATCACTGAGTGACTTTTGGCCGGGCGGTGTTTATGTGTCTGTGTGAGGAAAAGCAAAGACAGCCGTGTTATTGTTGGACGGAGTCCTGGTTGTAGTTTCGGATGGTCAGTGTTGGACAGAGGACATGTGGTGTGGACGGCCTGCAGGATGTTACATCGCCGCTCTGACAGCTCAGACATTTATTTTATTGTAGTTATTTATTATTACTGTGTTTAGTTTTATTTATATATTCAAACAGCATCACCCTAAACATGTCGGTGTCATCCAAAGGACTCATTTTCAACTGTAGACCACCTGCAAGATGTAAAGTCATTTAAAACAGAAAGACATGAAAGCCAAAAAAAACATGATTATGATAATTAAAAAGTACAACAAAAGAGTTTATTTCTTGCAGCAGTTTATAACAGAGCCTCACCTGAAATAAAGACTGTGTCCACTAACTTCAGAAGAAATTGTTTAAAAATATGTATAAAACTTTACGAGCTACTGAATGTATAAAATATTACCATCATCTTTTACAAAATTTTGAGAAAACTCCTCAAGTCTTTCAAAATACCCTATTTATCAAACTTCTTCATCAGTCATATTCAGGCGAGGATGCACGGCAGAGGAAGAGGAGAGGAAGCAGTCAATGAGAAGGCTGAAGTTAGTTTGATAATCACCATCTGGTCACACCTTTCCTTCAGTTTAAAGGTAGATATTGACCAGATGGACTTGTGTGTCATTGTTATTAGATCCGTGTTAATTGCATCAGTGCTGCGCTCCTCCAGAACATCCTGTTACTTTAATCCTCCATGTATCACTCAGACATAATACAGAGGCTGGTTAAAACACAGATGGACTTTTTAAAAGAGATATTGCAGCTCTTTCATATAACAGTATGGATATAATAAACTCTGTATACAACAAAAGAATAGAATTTAAGCCAAGCACTAAGAGTAAGATAAAACGATCCACCTCTTGATCTCATGTTGAGATCTGTTCAGGAAATACCAAGCACCGCCCACCCGCCGGAGCAAACTTTCTCATTTTACAGCTAAACAGTACACTACAAGATGTTTCTGACAACATTTGAGGAGAGAAATAGGCATTAGAGTAACAGAATATTGATTCATATTTGATCAGCGCTGCCTAGTTTGACCGTTTGATCGGAGTTTGTATGTGATTGACAGCTGCCGCCGTTGAATGAACAGCCAATAGGAGCGCTCTCTCTCTCTGATATGACCGGTGATTGGCCAAAGTCTCCCGTCACAGAGCCATGAGGAGGTGAAGAAGTCTAGTTACCTCTCAGAACACTTGAATTGCAATATGCAGAAAGGTTATTATGGAATTTTTGCCCGATGATGCAAAAAATATTCTGCCTACTGCAGCTTTAATTTCCGTTCTACCTAAAAACCCTGGTAGTACTCCTCTCTCTCACCCGCGGTGGATTTTTTGTTGTTTACTGGTTGTTTGTTGTTTAACTGCAGAGCTGTCAGACCTGTCTGATGCAGGACTGGAGCTCTGCAGTAAAGCAGGTTATCATAGCGACATAGTAATAATAATATCTGACTCCTCTTTCATTCATCATATTTCATTATGTCAGCTGGAAAACCTCACCGACACTCTGAAGTGATGCCAACACGTCCTGTCTGTTATCACAGTACCATTTCCATCTTCTTTCTGTATTTGTTTGTGGACACCAGTTATCTCACCTTCACAGCTTTTTTTCCAAAACTAAATCTCTCAATATGATTTATTAGATAAGACCAATGAAGATTCCTTTATTTCACTTCATTTATTACAGCGGTCAAACTGCTCATTTCTAGTGAGTTTGTACTGTAGAATTGAAATTCACAGAGCCTGTCAATAACTGTAATATAAGGTTTATAAGAGGTCGTTTTGTCTGACTGTGATGGGCTCTCTGAAGGAGTGGAGGTTGTAGATGTGGACAATAATATTTTAAATTTAAAGCTGCAAGCAGCGATGAACGGGCCCTCGCATCTTCTGGCGGGTCGGGGTACTGGCGGGACGCCGATTCCAATGAAACCGGAAACCTCTTGGATTATGTACAGTGGAGTTACAACAACTTCCTGTTTCATGGTGAATGGCTCAAAACGGCCGCCCACCACGGTCAGGTCGTTCAGTGAAAACTCACCATTTGAATAGCTTTTCATCCTTAAGGTCTTAAGATGGTCTTGACCAAATTTCAAGTCGATCTGATTAAATCTGTAGGAGGAGTTTGTTAAAGTACACGGCCTATAAAACGCGAAAAATGGGCAGAAAAACGCACATTGAATTCAAAATGACTTCCTGTTGGGTTTTTCGGTATACCTACAAGAGGCTTTTTTTGTGCGTCTACACATGTTACATCTTACATGCCAAATTTCATACATGTAGGTGAAACCAGAACGAGGGGCGCAATTTTTCCAACTTTGTAGGGGGCGCTAGAGAGTCATTTTGCAACACCTAAGCCCGAGACCCTTAAAATATACAATTTTTCACCGCGTCTGATAAGTGTGCCAAGTTTAACAACTTTTCGAGCATGTTTTTTGTGAAAAAGAAAAAGAAGAAAAAAGAAAAAAGAATTCCTACAGTTTCAACAGGGCCTTCGCTGGCCCAACGTTGTCGGTGCTCGGGGCCTGAATATAAAAATTCCAACAATCATTCCAGGTTTGATAATCTGTAAACCGTTGTTTGTTTTTTGAGTCGTTTAATGAAAAACTCATCACAGTACGTACAGAGTACATTACAGAAGAAGTTGGTTTTCACTTCCCAGTTCTTCAGATCACACAGCTGTTCTGGTCCTTGCTTGTGCAACTAAACATCTTTTTGTTTCTGGATCAATGAGCAGCAACATTTGGTTCATGGCCGTAGTTTTGCCTAACATACATGTAAACTAGATAAATGTGAGCTAATATTTTTATTCCTATAACTATTAACAGCTGTTTTCCTGTTTTTGGATTTTTCTACTGAGATTATACAGTAGTTTGATAATATTGTTTAGTAAAAGTTGTTCTCTTGCATAATAGAACAAACTCAGCAAAGAACACTGTCAAAACAAAATCTGCTATTGGTTTTCATCTTTGTTTGGCAGCAGGAAGCAGTTCATGGTTCCTTGTTTTTGAAGGTTGTAAATAATCCATGATGTGTTTTTTTTGGGGGGGGTTTTCAGCCCAAACCCACCAAGGGCCGGATGAGGATCCATTGTCTGGAAAACGTGGACAAGGCTCTGCAGTTCCTGAAGGAGCAGAGGGTTCACCTGGAGAACATGGGCTCCCACGACATCGTAGACGGAAACCACCGCCTCACCCTGGGGCTCATCTGGACCATCATCCTCCGCTTCCAGGTAAGAGGCAGCCGCGCCAGTTTGCATGACGAGATGAGGTAAATGCACTCGGTGACATCGGCTGAAATCGGACGGTGATGTGGGTGATTTGGTCCTTCACCTTCCGTTTTCAAGTGACAGGGCATTGTGCCATTTTGTATCCATAAATGAGTCGAGCAAATGGAGTCGGTCTGGGCCCCATCTAGGCCATTCTAGTATTCTAATTAAGTTCACTACTTCACTACTTTGGGCGTCCTCTCGGCTGTTATCTTTCACCTGTAGTTAATGGTTTGCTGTTACTATTTTGCATCCCAGTCACATTAAACATCTCAAATGTGGCATTACTTTTAACATCCAAATAACAGAATGTCACAAACTGTGATATCTGTGTCCCACCTGAGTCATTTGCTTCTAGTGAATTGGTCACTGTTTTAATTTGCATCCCCAAATACGTTTTACACATTTTGTAACATGTCCTCAACTGAACATGTCATTATGTGTGCCATTTGGATCCTTATACTCTGGACAGCATCTATTCCTTATACTAAAAGAAGTTAAAGGAGTACAGTCTATCGGGGTCAATTTACTTATTTTGCATCCCAAAATGGGATAAATTAGTTCAGTTTGGTCAGCTGAGATCCTGATAGTGTGGCCTCATCTGGGCCATCGGATTCCATTTTGATATAATGGGCTGCATTGCTATTTTGGATCCCAAAAGTAATAAAAAATACATGTGGACAACTTCAATATATTCATATCGGAGCAGTAGGCCTCTCATGTACGGCCCTCATACTCCATCTCAAGTTGCTTGCTCAAAGGGGATGCAAAATAGCACAAATATAATCAGTGTGATATACTGTGCTGAAAATGTTTATATCAACAGAGTGAGGGTCAGCCAACAGTTTATTGAGCTAGTTGTTTCTGGCAGCCTCATTGACATAAATGGGGTTGGACAAAATAATAGAAATACCTTTTAGTATAAGGTCAAACAAAATGACAACAAAATGACTATTTTACGTTTATCAGCTGTACCTAATAAATTGGCAACACTGTGTCGAGTGTGTTAAGATGTTAATCATAAAGCATAAAATTAATCATCACTTATATTTGTAATTAAAAGATAAAGTTCCTTATTATTTCTGCAGATATGAAAGCAGTCGGTGTAATGTTAAATCCCTTTTAATCCTGAAAATGTGACATCTTTAATCATGTACTGAAAGATTAGTTCAGTTTAATGACTTTATATTTTACCGTTATTTGGACAATTCAAATTTCTTTTTTAAAGTGAGAAGACTGTTCAACTGCTCCTTCGCTTTGTCACGTCCCCGAGCTTTTTTTCTTTATCTGCTTCAAACGCATCGATCTCAGTGAAACAGACTGAAATCACAGTCAGAAAAACACTCGTCATTTTTACTGTATGTCGATCGGGTTGTCGTGTCACTCGGGTGATGATGTCATCATCAGGGACAGTGAACAGTTGGGTGAAAAGGATTTAGCTTTTATAAGCCGTGAGGATTAGAAAACTCTTTTTAGTGGTTTTAAATCCTGCAGCGGGTGAAATGGAGCCGAGGGCAGATTGACAGCAGGACCACTGGATCTATGTGCGTGTGTGTGTGTGTGGGCGTGTGTGTGTGGGCGTGTCATGTATGCTTTGACGGTGTTGATGATGTTGCTGATTTGTGGCTCAGATGTGGCTCACGCTTCTGTCAGGCTGAAACTGATGGATGTCCGTCAATGAAGGTGAGGTGTCTCGTACTTTCTTATATTAGGGTTTAAGACAGTTTGGAAATTAAGGGTATTTCCTGAATGTGAGGATATTTTTTAGAAAGCGGGGACATGTTTGGACAGGGAGGACAGTTTAAGAAGGCGTGGACGTGTTTGGAAAGAGCAGATATTATTTTAGGACTTTTAGAAAGCATTGCCATTTAAAAAAAAAAATGTATTCTGAGATTCTAAGAAATGACGCCGTTTGAGGTGTTTTTATAAAGTAAGCAGATTTTTACTTGAAACATGTTTGGAAAGTGAGGTTATTTTTTTTTGTAAAGTATGGACATTTTTGGACTGTGCACGTTTGGAAAATGAGGACATCTTTAGAAAGTGTGCACGTTTGGAAAGTTAGGACATTTTTGGACAATGAGGACATTTTAAGAAAGTGTGCACATGTTTGGAAAACTGATGATATTTTTTTAGTATGGACATTTTTTGACAGTGAGGACACCTTTTGAAAATCAGGACATTTTTGGACAATGAGGACATCTTTAGAAAGTTTGCACATGTTTGGAAAACTGATGATATTTTTTTAGTATGGACATTTTTTGACAGTGAGGACACCTTTTGAAAATCAGGAGATTTTTTGGACAATGAGGACATCTTTAGAAAGTTTGCACATGTTTGGAAAGTTAGGACATCTTTAGAAAATGTGGACAGTTTTGGACAGTGAAGACATGTTTAGAAAGTGTGCACGTTTGGAAAGTGTGGACATCTTTAGAAAGTGTGCACATGTTTGGAAAGTTAGGACATGTTTGGACAGTGAGGATATTTTTTTATAAAGTATGGACATTTTGGGACGGTGAGGTCACCTTTTGAAAATCAGGACATTTTTGGACAGTGAGGACATCTTTAGAAAATGAGATGATGTGTGTTTTTTGTATGTGAATACAGAGGAATGAGAGTGTCAGTGAGGACGTTTGTGCAGGCAGGGGACACATGTCAGTGGTGGACATCACTCTAGATGGATCACACATGCATGCATGAGTGAAAGAGTTTAAAAAGCAACAACTTGGGAAATGTTCAGTCATTTATTTAGTTTTTGATGCCATGATGTCTGTTTATACTCCTAATCTTTTTACAGCAATGCATGTGTGTTTTTTTTTTTTTTGGAAAATATCAAACACAAACCGATCATCCAACCGCAGCAGGGATTTATGTATGATGAATACTTTATGCACAATTTATTGCTGTTAAATGAATCTGTTATTCCCTACATTTGATTATGGTTATTACTTTGTTGGTGATGACATGAAATATACAAATTCTGTAACGTAAAGTGAACTGATTCTAGTGGTTTTCTTTGGCATCGTTTCCTCCTCTCCAAGCTGTGGTGTCATTTATCCAGTTGCCTTTATAAATGTCTTTTCAGTAATGAGGGAAAAACTGATTTAATTCAAAGTGCTGAATGAATGCATTTAATCAGCCGTCAAATGTTGAATAAAGTCAACTTAAAGGTAGGGTTGGTAAAGATTTTAGAAACATTTTTTGTTATATTAGTTGTCTTTGGAGGGAGGCCTGAAGGGACGGACTGTCAGTGTTGCTGACTTGGCGACTTTCTCTCTAGATTTAGGGACTTTTGGAGCTAGTGCTGCTAACTACTTTCATTGGAAAAGAGTTGGCAACACTGCCCCGGGTTTTTAGGTTGGATCATTTTTCAAAAATCTAATGTATTCTTGCTGGTTTGTCCACATTACCAACCCTGCCTTTAAGTGTCTTAAACAAGACAATCACAAACAAAATCTAACTTTTCAGTTTGTAAATGAACTTCAAATGTATCTGATGAAAAGATTTTGCGGCTGTCTTTCTCGCTAAAAGTCCGTTACATCGGCATTTACTCTGTCTGTGTGTGTGTGTGTGTGTGTGTCTCAGATCCAGGACATCAGCGTGGAGACGGAGGACAACAAGGAGAAGAAGTCGGCTAAAGATGCTCTGCTGCTCTGGTGTCAGATGAAGACGGCAGGGTGAGAGTCTACACAAGAGTTTAAACATCAGTTTCAGGTTTTATTGTTAGTGCCTCTCCAAAGTTCGGACTACATTTCCCATCAGCCCTGTTGCCTCCTGTTCCTCTCCTTGAAGTAACAAATTGCAGCCTTTATCTTTCCACCATTAACCAGAATCTTTAAAAGCTGTAGTTGTGTTTGCTGTGCAGAGTAACGTCCGACAGTCCCTCAGTGACGGTCCCATCAGTTTAGTTTTACTGACATCGCTAAATTATTGCGATGTGATGTGGAAAAGACGAAGAGTGCGTCGTTAAATACCGTTTCCAGTAGCGTTGGTCCGACATGAGAACCTGACGAGCTGTGTTTCCTCTTCCTGTCCAGATATCCAAACGTCAACATCCACAACTTCAGCACCAGCTGGAGAGACGGGATGGCCTTCAACGCTCTCATCCACAAACACAGGTACTACTACTACTACTACTACTACTACTACTACTACTACTACTACAACTCTACTTCATTGAATCATTTTACATTCATTGTACATCGATAATAATGTTAATTTGGGACCGAACATTAGTGAAAGCACTTTCATTGGTCTCATACAGGCAGAAGATTGTAGCATATGTTTGAAGTTAACCTTTTTCTAATAAAAACTGCATTTTCAACGCATGCAAAATATTTAATCACGGTTAATCACATGATGGTCCATAGTTAAAGCTTCAATAGGCAGAACGTTTTTGGCATCATTGGGCAAAAAATTCCATAATAACCTTCTGAGAGATAACTGGACTTTTTTTCACTTTAGAAAATCTAGCCCGTGACGGGAGACTTTGACCAATCACGGGTCATTTCAGAGAGAGAGAGCGTTTCTATTGGCTGGTGGGCGGTGCTTGATATTTCCTGAACTGATCTCAACATGGCTGCCGGGTCACACAAACTTTCTCATTTTACAGCTAAACAGTACACTACAAGATGTTTCTGAAAACATTTTATGAGAGAAATAGGCATTACAGTAACAGAATATTGATTCATATTTGATCAGCGCTGCCTAGTTTGACCGTTTGGTCGGAGTTTGTGAGTGATTGACAGCTGCTCAGAGACGGCAAGGCTCCAGCTCGGCTCTGATTGGTTGTTTTCCTCCGGTCTGTGAAATGTTGCAGATGCCGTTAGGAGCACCGGAGGACACAGAGGCACATGTTTTTTTCAGATTACCTGTTTCATGCACTACTGTCAGGATATAGTGACCGTTTTATAAAAATAACTTTTTTTAATCATATATGCTCCAATTCTACCCACTGCAGCTTTAAGGCACATTTTGAACTGATAGAAAATGTGCAATTAATTTGTGATTAATCGTGATTAACTATGGACAATCATGCGATCAATCACGATTGACAGCCCTACACTGAACAGAAGTGGAGCGTCTTTGGACTTAAAGAAAATTAAGTTTTTTTCAGAAAATTATTCTTTCTTTTTTTTTTTCTATCTGCTGCGGGACTGTTCTCAATACTATTTGGAGTAGTGTGCATAAAGGCATGTTTTAAGTCTTAGTTTGGTTTGAGGGAAACAGTCTGCTGACTGATCAGCTGAGACTCTGCAGTTATTAAAGGACAGACTGTCTGCAGTGGTACGGCACAGCATGAGGAACGATGTGATGTTGTTTGTGGATAATAAAGTGGTGATGAGATAGTTTCTCTTTAAAGCTACTTTGTGTAGAATGTTTCACATGATTAGCAGCTTTCAAACGGGTCTCATGGCATCACTTTCTGCTGGCGGGCAAGAAAAGCAGAGAAAAAATCTTAACGTGATAATAACACATTAACGCAAATTCATTTTAACGCCACTAATTTCTTTAACGCATTAACGCAACCTGCGATTTTTAAGGTTGTGAAACTTGCGCTATATTTTGTTGAGGAAAAACTGGCATGGCCATTTTCGAAGGGGTCCCTTGACCTCTGACCTCCAGATATGTGAATGTAAATGGGTTCTATGGGTACCCACGAGTCTCCCCTTTACAGACATGCCCACTTTATGATAATCACATGCAGTTTGGGGGCAAGTCATAGTCAAGTCAGCACACTGACACACTGACAGCTGTTGTTGCCTGTTGGGCTGCAGTTTGCCATGTTATGATTTGAGCATATTTGGACCCCTTTGAAAATAGCCATGCCATGCAAGTCGCGTTAATGTGTTAAAGAAATGAGTGGCGTTAAAACGAATTTGCGTTAACACGTTATTACGGCGTTAATTTTGACGGCCTTGGTTAAGTGGTCATTGATCATTTGTGGTTTTGTGTTCAACTGAAACCTCCACTTGACCTGGAATCGTTGTTTTCTTCCCAGTTGGAACAGTTTAATAGGAAAACACTGAAGACAAGTACAGCTGTATATTAGTCACTTATCCACATCCCGCCAACATTACAAGCGACCAATAGTGAGGTCATATTGTAGGTCACAGCAGCTGAATAAGACCGATGAGAGCAAACTGTATGTAGAGTTTCAATCAGAGCCAGAGCTGTCCTCTTGTGTGAGGGAGATAAATTGTTATTGTATTTTAATCTGATTCCAGTATTTTGAGAATACTTTTAGGACAACAGCATAATAAATAATTAAAGTTTTCACCAGAATCTCCACCAGAGTTTTATCCCTGGCAATGTTGAGGAGGCTTTGGAGATACATCCTGTAGTCCTGCCCTTTGGGGGAACTCCCGCTGGCTACCAGCTTTTCTCTTTTTCTAATTTTATTAGGCCTCCCACGTCCGTCCCATTCTCATGAGCGTCATATCCATAACGTCCACTTGAACTCAAGGATGAACTGACTCAACTTTTTAGTGGTCAAAGGTCACTGCGACCTCACAAAACACATTTAAGAATTCATTCAATTCAATAACTCCAGAATTCATATGCTAATTATGACAATTTCACAAAAATGTCTAACAGGATTAAATGATGAAGTGATGACATTTTGGACTTTGAACTTGACTGGTTGGTGGAGTCACACAACTGTAAGGGGGTCATTCTAGTTTATTAATTATTAAGTGTTTATTGTTGTCTTCAGACCGGACCTGATCGACTTTGATAAGCTGAAGAAATCAAACGCTCATCACAACCTGCAGAATGCCTTCAACCTGGCCGAGCAACACCTGGGCCTCACCAAGCTGCTGGACGCCGAGGGTGAGTGACAAACACAGACACACACACACACACACACAATGGCGCCTTAATGCATTTGCTTACCGGGGCTGAAGCCCTGGGCCCCGAGTTCCAGGGGGCCTCACGAGACACGAGCATAAAAAAGTTAATAATATCAGGGTTTTCCTTGTTATTATACGGCTGGATGAGCTGACGCACGCCATGGCACGGCACGGGAAGGAAAGGGAAGGGGAGAGAGAACGAGGCCGCTGTAATGTATCGATACAATGTTCATGTCCCGCAAAAGCAGTACATAATATCAACGATGAGAGTGAATCATCTAGTCGTTCTGCGGAACTGTGTTTATTAATGCGCGATGATAAGCACTGATTACACGATGTTCATCACACTAATTGAGTGACAAATTAACATTAGGTAGCCTACTGTAGTTTTACCAGAGGACTGTCGCTGCCTGCGTTATAAATGTTTATTTTCTAAACACTGTGAATCCATAACATGCGTGTGTTTTCGCTGTAGCCCATCTACCGCGTGTACAGCTGTCATCGTCATCAGTTAATTGGCTCCGAGCAGTGGGAAATAAATCAATAACACAACAGTAGTATGTTTTGAACACACCTGGTGCGACTCGGCATCCCTTACTGTTGGATCAGGGCTGAGCATCAGCTGGTTCAGGTGTCTTAGAGCAGAGAGGAGTGCAGCAGGTAGGAGGTGTGGAGGTCTGGAGCTGGGAACCCAGGGTCTAGGCTATAGGCTAGAATGAATATAATCAATGAAACATTACTTCAAAGTTTTCTTAATATGCTCTATTGATTTACTAAATATGATTTCACAGAATTAAATGTTCAGACGAAGGCTGTGATGTGTATAAATAATAAAATAATGATTTTTTTAAGTGTAGAAAGTTTTGTTTTTAAGCTTTTTGGGCGTTATCTATAGTAATAATGATCCAAAATGATGTTAAATTGCATAGTTTTAGGTCAAATATCTTCAACTTTTCTTGGGGGAGGACCCCCAAACCTCCGCATCAGATTTATGACGGTTCTTAGTCTGTGATGTTTGTGGGTTTTTAATTGAAAAGACTGAACTTCTCGTGTTTCCACACAGGCCTGCTGGGCTCAATAACCTTTAACCAATAATCTTTTTCTTGACTTATTGATGTATTGTCTTGTAATGATGAGTTTCATGTTCTGTTTACTGATCAGGAGGGCAGTCCATTTAATATTTGTCATTGTCCGTTGACGGGGGGGTTCTGAATCAAAGTTGCCGTGGCATATTGTGAAGGGATTGGAGGGCCCCGGGGGCCTCAAGTCATATTAAGGCGCCCCTGCACACACACACCTGGATGTTCATACAGTACTGATCTTTGTTTTCTGTGTGTGTGTATCCGTAGACATCAGTGTGGACCACCCTGATGAGAAGTCCATCATCACCTACGTGGTGACCTACTACCACTACTTCTCCAAGATGAAGGCGCTGAAGGTGGAGGGGAAGAGAATCGGCAAGGTGACCACCCACCTCCGCACACCTCCCATATATTCTCACCTCAGCAGACATTAAAGGACCATGCCGGTGTTTTTTTTTTTTTTAAAACATGTTTCCTCCTCTGGTGTGTTTTTTCCAGGTTCTGGACAACGCCATCGAGACGGAGAAGATGGTCGAGAAGTACGAGTCTCTGGCGTCAGAACTGCTGGAGTGGATCGAACAGACCATCATCATCCTCAACAACAGGAAGTTTGCCAACTCTCTGGTGGGAGTCCAGCAGCAGCTGCAGGCCTTCAACACGTACCGCACGGTGGAGAAACCACCAAAGTCAGTGAATACTGTGTATACACACACTATGAGAACTTTACCATGGTTTATGGTGTTATTGGCTAATTTTAATAGAAATGCTGAATAGAAGTAAGAATCCCGTCTCTAAAGGAGGAAGTTATTTGGTATTTGTGAACAAGACAAGGCCAACAACCGGAGACATTGGTAGTGTGTTTGGTTTACTTTTTCCCCACTATGTGTCTTTGGTCAGAGAAGTGTTAAAAAACTGGGCCCAGTCCACACATGTTTTATCCCCGATTCACCCCTCCCGACAACCAGAGGAGAAATCTGGTCTGGAACCTGTCTGAGGGTACCGATGTCTGGCCCAGATTATCTGGTAATGTGAGGGGTTTACAGATCCAGTCTTAAACCTCCCGAAGCTGTTTGCAGAAGAAGTTTTCCCACCAAACCAGCTGAGTCTGATTCAGAGCAGAAATGTAGAGGATGTTTCCTGGGAAGAGTCGGAGTAGATCTGATTGGGAAATGATTTCATACAAGCAGCTGCAGAAAAAAAAAGAAGAAACATGGCTTTTTTGTAATTATGAGGAAGGTTCAGACTTTGTGGTTACATCTCCCTGACACGCGGCTAAATGAACCTGAACACAAATGTCCTCACCATCATCAAGCTCAAATGATAAAATGAGTTTTAAGTCACTGTAAAAATTGTAAAATGTTGAGCTAAATATTCACAAACTTAACGGTTTAGACGGAGCTCCTGAGGCCATGCTACTTTCAAATTATGCTAGCTTTCCAACATCGTTGACCCTATCTTTAAGTTGAACTGAAATTACTTTGTAGACTTACTCAAACATAAAAATCAGACATGGTAATTTATGTTTTATACATTTATGTCTGTGAGTGGGGAGTGGACACAAAAACATGAACAATAGGCAGTATGGCAGCTCTGCAATTAAGAAGAACTTTGTGTACCTTAAAATGTGTATTTTTTGTCGACTTTGTGTTGATTTTGGAGGACTCAGTTTGAGTTGTTGTATTAGACTTCATTTTATTGCACAAGTTTGCCATTACTTTTTTCAACTCAGGTGTCGTTCAACCAGAAACTGAAACCAAAGGTCTGAAACTAAAACACAGTGATGTCAAAAATAATATAATGATGTATAATATTCACCGTTTGATTGTGTGTTTGTTGTGTGCAGGTTCACGGAGAAGGGAAACCTGGAGGTTCTTCTGTTCACCATCCAGAGTAAGATGAGAGCCAACAACCAGAAGGTCTACACTCCTCGAGAGGGCAAGCTCATCTCTGACATCAACAAGGTACTCTATCACCGTTTCTATTATATACGTTACATACATTTTCATCATTTAATGTGTCTGTGATCGAGAGAAATGGTTTATTGTTTAAATTCTCCACGTAAATACAGACTATACTTCATTTTAATATTAACAATGTCTTATTTTACTCAGTATTTCATTATCATTTCAACACCTGAGGGAGAGTTCAGGTGCATTTGAAAATGGATGACAACAGAACCCTTCTTCCCATAACATTTGACTTCTATTTATTAAAATAACATAAACATAAAGATAAAAAAAAAGTTATTTGCATAAATATGAGAAAATCCCAAAAAGGGTCGATTCATTAAATCTACTGTACTTAAAAATATAAATCAGTATTTACAATGTCAGAGATGTATGTATGAAAAGGAAAATAATAACAACATAATTAAGATAACAATACAATAATAATAACAATATCCACCTATTACAATCTTTCAAAACCTATACTTATTAATATTGTGTTAATACTGATTTGATGACATTGTGTGTGTGTTTGTTTTAGGCGTGGGAGCGTCTGGAGAAGGCGGAGCACGAGCGGGAGCTGGCTCTGAGGACGGAGCTGATTCGTCAGGAGAAGCTGGAGCAGCTCGCCCGACGCTTCGACCGTAAAGCCGCCATGAGGGAGACGTGGCTGAGTGAGAACCAGCGGCTGGTCTCCCAGGTAACACACAAACTTCCTTTTTTACCATATTCTCATATTTTACAAAAAAATGTCACTATATTTTATATACAAAATGTGTGTCATTTTGTGCCGTTGCAATATTATATTGTGAAATATTTTCCTCCAGATCATGTGAAAGTATAAACCTGTCAGATTAAGAAAGCAGTCAGTTAGTCCTGTTCATGTTCATTGTTATTTTTAATCCATTCATAAAAGTCGTATGATGATAATAATTGCATTCCTCTGTCCTTCCTTTATATCCTCCCCTTGTTTCCTTTCTTCTTTCCTCTCTTATCCTTGCCTCCTTTCCTTCCTCCTCTTCTTGTTTCCTTTCTTCTTTCCTCTATTTGTTTCCTATCTTCTCTCCTCTCCTCATTTCCTTTCATCTCTCTTATCCTTGTTTTCTTTCCTATCGCCTCTCTTTGTTTCCTTTCCTCTCTCCTCTCCTGATTTTCTGTCCTCTTTCCTCTCCATGTCTCCTTTCTTCTCCTTGTTTCTTTTCCTCTTTCCTCTCCTTCCTCCTCTTCCTGTTTCCTTTGCCTCTTCTTCTTCTTTTTTCCTTTCTCCTTTCCTCTATTTGTTTCCTTTCCTCTTTCTTCTACTTGTTTCCTTTCTTCTCTCCTCTTCCTGTCTCATTTCCCCTCTCCGCTCCTTGTTTCCTTTCTTATTTCCTCTCTCATCTTGTCTCCTTTCCTCCTCTCCCTTCGTTGTCTCCTCTCCCCTCTCCTCCTCCAGGATAACTTTGGATTCGACCTGCAGGCCGTAGAAGCTGCTACTAAGAAACATGAAGCCATAGAAACGGACATCGCAGCGTACGAGGAGCGAGTTCAGGTCAGTTCAACGCGAAGCTTTGATCAGATGGGACAATTGATTGGATCGATACAAACACGGATCAGTAACCTTGATGGCACAGATCTAAGCCTGGATCAGATGCATTTAAACCCTGGTTAAAAGGGACTAAACCATGATGAGATGGGTGTATTTCGTCTTCATTCCACAATGACCCCTTAAGGAGCCATGTTGAAATACGAACACATTGAAGAAAATAAAAATAGACAGAAACAAAGTAGGTGGACAAGGACACCTGGGGCCTGTACTACGGAGCAGGATTTGGCGTTAGCGAGGTCACTTCAGGGGTTTTCCGTACTACAAAGGTGGATCACTTCTTACCGGGGTAGATCACCATGGTAACTGATGCTGAACATCTAACCTGCTCCAGAGCAGGTATGTTCCAGATAAGAGATCAACTCGTATAAAAGCACCGCCTACTGACCAATCAGAGCTCAGCGTGCAGATCGTATTATAATATTACACAAATACGAAGAAGTTTAAGTCTAATCCAGGCTAAAAACAACACAGTTTAAACTGACTAATGCAGGAAGGACAGCTGGCTGTATGCTGTGGGTGTTTACTGCTGTGAATTATGTTTTTATATTAATTTTTTTTAAAAGATTGATTTTGTTTGTAGTTTTATAAAAATCAAATTTCACTGTTATCATTTCACTATTATTTATTTTTCTGACATGTTTTGTAGTGTAGGAATCCAAAACAAGGCACCATGTGTCTTTAGTTGTCCGTTCATCCCTTCCCTCTCACCGGTGCAGGCGGTGGTCTCCGTGGCGAGGGAGATGGAGTCGGAGAATTACCATGACATCAAACGCATCACGGCCAGGAAGGACAACGTGATCCGGCTGTGGGAGTACCTGCTGGAGCTGCTGAAGGCCCGCAGGCTGAGGCTGGAGCAGACCCTGGGTCTGCAGAGGGTCTTCCAGGAGATGCTCTACATCATGGACTGGATGGACGAGATGAAGGTACGGATCCACGGGTCCAATCAGGACGGGGGGGTTAACCTTCAAACACATCTATAGTTGCAAATGTGGAAAACTGTTGTTGCTGAGATCTTTATCAGATTCTTAGTCTTGTTTATTTATCATTTGATCAGATTTTTCCTGATTTGAATCTGATTTTTTTACCACGTTATATGTAGGCAAAGTTCTTGTTCAGCTTTCAGGGATTCAAACAATGTTAAACACTGATGCATTTGAGAAGTTTGGTCTCTGTTAGATGGAGGGGGAAGCTTTTTGTACCATATAAGAGAGCTGTTTGTGGTACTGAAACTGCTTCTAGTTACTAAATATTGAAACATTTCTAACATTACCAGAGCCGATAACATCCTGAACTGTAGAAAGTCGACTTTAACGTGTTAAATATTTCCTCAGAAAAATGATTAGTTGGTCGGTTGAGGTGAATTGAGAACACTTTTAATTATAATTGACAAAATAGTTCCTAATTCTCTGAACTTTGGAGTTGTTCTTTTGGGTGAGTCGACATCTTATTCATCCTGGATTTACAGTCAAGAGATGGATCAGGTTTAAATTGAGCCACTTCTGTCTGTTTCCACATTTTGTTTTTGTTGTGGAAGAAAAAAAGGATGCAGGATGTGATTGTGATGAACATGTTTGGCTCTGGATTGAGGAGATGCAGTAGAGGAGGATGGACCGAGTTACACCACAGCGCCCTCTGTGTCTGTGTTGCTGTAAAGAGATTCAGCAGATTATTCTGAAAATCTGATCCAGTGACTCGCTGTTAAAATGCAGTGTAGAAACTGAACTGAACATATTAGTGCACTACTAATTTATTGGCATTAAATCCTACATGTCTACAATCATTAGAGGGTGTTTTGACCTGTGACCTCTCCCTGCAGATGCTGCTGCTCTCTCAGGATTATGGGAAACACCTGCTGGGTGTGGAGGACCTGCTGCAGAAACATGCTCTGGTGGAGGCCGACATCAGCATCCAGGCCGACCGCGTCCGAACCGTCAACCGCAACGCGCAGAAGTTTGCCGATGACATGGAGGGTGAGACAGACAGAAAGACAGACGGATGGATGAAGATATTTTAGATTTATTATACCTCTTAGTTGTTTGTTCAGACAGAAATAAATGAGCAAAACAATAATATCCTCTCCTCCTCCTCCTCCTCCTCCTCCTCCTCCTCCTCCTCCTCCTTCTCTTCCTCCTCAGGTTATAAGCCCTGTGACCCTCAGATCATCAGGGACCGGGTCGCTCACATGGACTTCTGCTACCAGGAGCTGAGTCAGCTGGCGGCTGAGCGGCGAGCTCGCCTCGAGGAGTCCCGCCGCCTCTGGAAGTTCTTCTGGGAAATGGCCGAAGAGGTTATTAATATTACTTTTATCATAATTATTGTTAGTTTATAGACACTTCAGTTGGCTTCATCAGAATTCAAAAGTTAGTTCTGAGGTGATGTAACTGACGCCTGTGTGTGTGTGTCTGCGGTCTGTAGGAGGGCTGGATCAGGGAGAAGGAGCAGATCCTGTCCTCCGAGGATTATGGAAAGGACCTGACGGGAGCTCTGCGCCTGCTGAGTCAACACAAAGCCTTCGAAGACGAGATGAGCGGGCGAGCCGCCCACCTGCAGCAGACCATCAAGCAGGGCGAGGAGCTGGTGGCCAACGACCACTTTGGAGCCGACAAGATTAAAGAACGCATCCAGGACATCCAGGTACGCCGCACCTCAGAGGAAACGTTAAATCTGTTTGTAAAAGTAAATCCAACATCTGATGTTACATTGTTTCCTTACTCCTTTCTTCCTTTCCTTTCCCCTCCTCTCTCTGTAGGAGCAGTGGGCGGCTCTGGAGCGTCTCTCTGCCGTCCGTAAAGCTCGTCTGCAGGAGGCCTGCAACCAGCACCAGTTCCAGGTCCAAACACTTTTCATTGCAGCATTTTCACAAATTCTCGTAGAAATTGATTGATTGGATTTGAAAGCACAAAGTGACACTTTCCATTCGCTGTTTCGGCGTGTCTTCCACCTTGTACGATTCAGTTCTTCCCAGTTATCTAGCAGCCTGAAACAGAACAATATTTATTGCTGTTCCCTGTTTTTTTTTTCTGGTCAGATATCTTCATACATATATATAAAACATTGGTTAAAGGAAACAAAACAAAAATACTAGGGACTTTCAGTCAATTAAAATAGTTAATAGGGATTAATCGCAAATTAATCACACATTTTTTATCTGTTGAAAATGTACCTTAAAGGGAAATTTGTCAAGTATTTAATACTCTTATTAACATGGGAGTGGGCAAATATGCTGCTTTATGCAAATGTATGTATATATTTATTATTGGAAATCAATTACCAACACAAAACAATGACAAATATTGTCCAGAAACCCTCACAGGTACTGCATTTAGCATAAAACAATATGCTCAAATCATAACATGGCAAACTGAAGCCCATTCCTTAGGTTTTTCTAGTTTCATATGATACCAGTGTCTTAAGCCCGCTACAAGCTAAAAATCAAATTACATTAATGCGTTAAAGAACTTTGTGGCATTTGAATTTGCGTTAACATGTTACTATTGCGTTAACTTTGACAGCCCTAAAAAATATATTTTATTCATTTTTTGCTCAGGTTAACAAAAATTAATAGATAAGAACCTCATTATTCTGGTCTGCAGGAGAAATGCTGACACCTGGACAATAAATATTGATTTTTATCGATTTAATGATTATATTAAACTTTTGATTCTCTCCCTGCAGGCCGATGCTGACGACATCGACACCTGGATGCTGGACGTGCTGCGGATCGTCTCCAGCGTGGACGTCGGCCACGACGAGTTCTCCACTCAGGCTCTGGTGAAGAAACACAAGGACGTGGCCGAGGAGATCGGCAGCTACCAGCCCGTCATCGAGGCGCTGCACGAACAGTCTCGCACGCTGCCGCCCGAGAAGGCCAACTCTGAGGAGGTGAAGCTCCGACACACACACCGCTAACACAACATGACCACTGAGGAGTCTAAAATAAGAGTTCCGTGGGACGAGCTCCGTGTCATCGTATTCATCATTCGGTTTTTAGTTTCTCTGCGATCACTGACGGCCTCGGTGGGTGTTGGGTGTGTTTGCAGGTTCAGAGCCGGCTGGCGGGCATCGAGGAGCGCTATAAGGAGGTGGTGGAGCTGACCCGGCTCAGGAAGCAGGCGCTGCAGGACGCTCTGGCTCTCTACAGGATGCTGAGCGAAGCCAGCGCCTGCGAGGTGTGGATCGACGAGAAGGAGCAGTGGCTCAACAGCATGGACATCCCTGAGAAACTGGAGGACCTTGAGGTCGTCCAGCACCGGTGAGTTCAGTCACACAGCTGTCTATGGAGGCCACGGTGTGTCTCCTTAAAGTTACAGTACTCTTTAAACATACTGTTTCTCCTTAAAGTTACAGTACTCTTTAAACATGCTGTTTCTCCTTAAAGAAACAGTAAACCTGCTGGAAATCTTCCACAGTGAACAACTGATCCACTGACCCCTTTGATGGTGCGTTTATGGACACGCCGACATAACAGAATTGATAAATTCACTTAATTTGATTCTCTCGTTTACAAACTATGCGATCAGAAAGTCAATCCAAGAGGACAAACAACAGCATGTCAGTCAAAAAGATAATGTTTCCTCTGTTAAAACTTTACTGTTCCCTAATGGATTCTCAAATCCTTTAAAGGTGGGCGTTTTTGTCTATAGAATGTCAGAAAATAGTGATAAATGTCCATCGCAATTTCATAAATCTCAATCAGTCACTGATGAATTGACTCATCGTTTCAGCTCTACTTTGTCAGCACCACCACCACCGAACATTTTCAAACTGTCCCTTCTACCCGAGATTAACAAATCAATCCGAACACTGATGAAGTGAACACATGTAAAACCAGCAGGGTTTTAATTTAAACCCAGTTTGAGCTCCATCAGTTTGAGCTGGTTGTTGTTTGGTCCCAGTGGGACTGTGGGAGCCAGAGCAGTAAACTGTTATTTACACCAGACTGCAGGTTCCACACTGTTTAAGAGACCGCGCGTGTTTGTGCGTGCGCGTGCGTGCGTCTGTGTGTCTGTGTGTGCGTGTGTGCGTGTGTCTGTGTGTGTGTGTATTTTGGACTGTGGTTACACAGTTGGTTCACAGAAGCCTCTGATTCTGGTTTTCAGCCACTTGTCTCTCCATATTGTTTGACCACAAAGCATCACATGGATCCTTTCCCAGACGCTGGTTAACTGTGTGTGCGTGTGTGTAACTGAACAGCTGAAGCTGCAGCTGAGAACACTTTTCACTTCAAGCTTACCTCACACTTTCTTTTCCTCCCTTAATAGCATCATCAAACCTGTTGAACTCATCGAACATTTTCAAAAGCATTTATAAAAAGCTTTGCTTCTCTTTGCCCAATACATTGGGATAGAGCAGATATTATCAGACATTTCCTCTGAACAGTAAAATGAAACTTGTTTTATTGTTTTTAAACAGTTGGAAATTGCACGACTGGGGACTTTAGTTGCATGTCAGCCAAGTGTTTAAAGTGGGCCAGTCACTCACTTGGTGTATCGACACTTTTTCTTGCGTACCGGCCCTTCTCACAAGCTGCCGGTACCCTCCTCCGCCCTCTCCATATCAGGTTGTCTGTGAGATTCATAATAGCGATTCATAACGGCGCAGCGCCAGCTTTTTTTGCGCCGCGCCTCATAAGCCGTACAAACATAAAAACTGTGTGGGGAGAATCGAGGATGAGCAGGGGGGGTGAGAACGAGGGCGCTGTAATTTATCGATACAATGTTCACGTCTTTTTTGTAAAATAATTAGTGAACTGTTCGTCATAACTATTTTTATTTGTCAACAAATACGTTTAATGAAACATTATTTAAAAGTTTTGATTTATAGAATATGATTTTACTGGGCAAACATTTCCAGAAGAATTAAATGTTCAGACGAAGACTGATACGTGTAAATAATGAAATAATCATTTAATTCGTAATAATAATGGTCCAAAATGATGTAAGACAAAAACCTTCAAATTTTCTTGGGGAAGGACCCCCAAACCCGATATCTCCTGGTACCTTTTATTACCTGTCAGGAGCATCCTGACTGGGACACTGCTCCTAAAGCCTGAATGATACCCTACTATACTATAGGCTACAAATAACACGGAAATGCACTTTAACTATTAACACTAAACACACCACCTTAACCCTTTAATGTTCCAGTGTGACTTTATTAAACATTAAAAAGTCATAATTTAAATGCTGATGTTTGTCATTCTATGTAACTCTCTGTCTCTCCCCGCAGGTTTGAGAGTTTGGAGCCGGAGATGAACAACCAGGCGTCCCGGGTTGCCGTGGTGAACCAGGTTGCCAGGCAACTGATCCACTGCGGACATCCCAGTGAGAAGGAGATCAAAGCCCAGCAGGACAAACTCAACACCAGGTAAACCTCACTGGGATTAAACCAGCTCATAAACAGCTAAATAGCAGGTCCTTTATTGAGATTATACTGGTTAATAAACTTGAATTAAAGGGAAACCATTTAACTTGGGTTAAATGGGAAACTAAATTTAGACTAAGAGGAGACTCAAATGAAGAGGTTATTTAGCACGTACTGTAACTGGAATTAAACAGGCAATTAAGATGTGACAAAACATAATCAGGTATTGAACTGGGGCTGTCGAACTGGGATTAAATGGAACTAAACAGGAATTATTGACAATTTGGGCAACAAAACTGTGATTTAAGTGAGATTTAAAGTGAGGTGAACTGGAATTAAACATACTTGTAAACCTGGATCAAACAGGTAAATAAACTGATTATGGAGTTACCTAAAGCAGGATTCGGCAGGTGTATAAACATTGATTACTCAGGTTGTCAAACTGAGATTGAAAAGCTAAATTAGGTGATATTAAAAAGGTAAATAAATTATAGTTAAACAGATAAATAAACTGAAAAAGAAGATAACTTAAGTGGGATTAATCAAGCAACAAACCTGGGATTAAACAACTAACTTCAGTAAATTATATACTGATGGTAAACTGAAATTAAACAGATCAAACAAGTAAATGAACTGTATGTATGGTAAATCAGTTAGGAGTAAATATATATATAAACTCTGTTTACTGAGGGAGATAAACTAAGACTGAACTAATAATGATAATTAAACGGGTAAACACATTGACAGTGAGATTTAAAGGAAAGGTAAACTGGAATTTAACAGACAAATAATTTGGATTAAAAAAGGAAATAAACTGTGATTATCAGGTAGGATTAAACAGGTTCAAAAAAATGAAGAAAAATAACTAAACCTGGATTAAACATGCAACAAAACAAGGATTAAATAGGTCGAAGATAAACAGAATAAATCAAGTGATTCAATGGATTTCTTTACATTATAACCCAGGTTAATAAACTGAGATTGAACAGTAACAACTTCAGTTTTAATAACATGAACAGGTAAATAAAGACAAATCAGGTAAATAAACTAAATTAATTTAGACTGTGACTGAATATGATAGAATTAAACAGGTAAACACACTGTGATTAGATGAGATTCAGGTCATCCTTATAAAGTAATTAAACAGTGATTAAGCAGGTAACCCACCTGGCAGGTACCTGGCTCAGTTTCAGTGGTAGCTCATTTTGTTGCTGATGGTGTCTCTGTCCGTCCTTCCGTCCGTCCAGGTGGAGTCAGTTCAGAGATCTGGTGGACCAGAAGAAAGACAGCCTGAGCTCGGCTCTGGGCGTCCAGAACTACCACCTGGAGTGTAACGAGACCAAGTCCTGGATCAAAGAGAAGACCAAGGTACCAACAGAACAAAATCCATAAACCTGCTTAGAAACGTAGAGAAAAAAAGATGCTCCTTATAACTGCAGAACTTGCCTGAGAATCATCACATTTTATCTAATGAAATATTCTGCTTCAATCCATATTTGTTGGTGTTTAGCCTTTCAAAAACAACATTTTCACTGCGGCCAAAAAACTGCTCTCCCGCTTGCCGCACACAAAGCTGCAATGACATTCGATGCTTCATTCGAAAACCTCAATAACAGGGCTGCGTATTACAATATTAATGCAGCTCATTCACGTCGCAGGAAAAATGCTGACGTAAGCGGCTAAGCAAGCTAGAACAGTGATTCTCAAAGTGGGGTCCGGGGACCCCCAAGGGTCCATGGAACTCTGTCAGGAGGTCGGCGAAATAATTTACTACAAATTATAAAGTTGTGCTGTATCGTTAAAAAGTACATATCTACAGATGGGGACCATTTGCGCTAATAAAACAAGCATATTGTGTCCATTACTTCCACCCACGTTAGCTTTGGGCCAATAGAAACTCTGATAGGATTGTGACACATCGAGTCAATCTGCCATGAATTAGTTCACTCTGGGTGCAACGAATCGTTCCTGTTGTTGCTTAGCAAGTTATGCTAAGCCCAAACTAGCTAAATTGAGAAAATATGACGACAATTACTGTATATCGTGTGTGGTTTTATTGAGAACAGCGACGGGAGACCAAAATGCGTCATGTGTCTTTAACTGCTAGCGAACAAAGCCATGAAACTAGCCAAGCTAAAGCGACATCTGATTACAAAGCACCCGGAATATAAGGGCAAAACAAAGTGGTATTAAATTGAAATGTGGGGATCTGATTGAATAAAAGCTCCAATTTGGGCTGCACTTAAAGCAGCACAACTGAGAGAGAGAGAGAGTAGCAATGAACTGACGTTAATAGACTGATGGGAACGAACTTTGAAGCATAGCATTCATGAAAATATATGAAATTATAAAAAAATAGATATTTTTCAGTCAGATTCAGTCTATTTCTTGGCCAGCAGAGAAGACCTTTCTGGCCCTGACGGCCCACCTCTGCCATCAGCATGGTCAAAATGGTACAATTGCTACACTGCAGTTACTTATTTACTGTAATTAAACTCTTGACTACCTCCCCCCCCCGCTCCCTGTCCTCCTCCAGGTGATCGAGTCGACCCAGGAGCTTGGGAACGACCTGGCCGGCGTCATGGCTCTGCAGAGGAAGCTGACTGGGATGGAGCGTGACCTGGCCGCCATTGAAGACAAGCTGGGCGACCTGGGGAAAGAGGCGGATCGCTTGGCCTCAGAACACCCCGAGCAGTCTGAGGCCATCAAGGGACGTCTGGCCGGGATCACCGGCGTCTGGGACGAGATGAAGGTGGGAGGGTATCATCACAGTGTACATGAGCACATGAAATCTGTTTTAAAGCATCAACAGCAAATTTAGAAAAGTCTTCTAACCAAGGGCTCAACATACGTGATCGAAACAAACTTCTCTGTGATATATCTGACCCCCCTCTGTTTTCTGTTTCCAGGACACCATGAAGAACCGGGAGGAGTCCCTGGGCGAGGCCAGCAAGCTGCAGCAGTTCCTGCGCGACGTCGACGACTTCCAGTCGTGGCTGTCGCGGACGCAGACGGCCATCGCCTCGGAGGACATGCCCAACACGCTGGCCGAGGCCGAGAAGCTGCTGACCCAGCACGAAAACATCAAGAACGAAATCCGCAACTACGAGGAGGACTACCAGAAGATGCGGGACATGGGCGAGATGGTGACGCAGGGCCAGACGGACGCGCAGTACATGTTCCTGCGGCAGCGGCTGCAGGCGCTCGACACCGGCTGGAACGAGCTGCACAAGATGTGGGAGAACCGGCAGAACCTGCTGTCCCAATCCCACGCTTACCAGCTGTTCCTCAGGGACACCAAGCAGGCCGAGGCCTTCCTAAACAACCAGGTAAACCTGTGATGTCATCACACCTGCACTTGTTGTCATGTGATCTGACCACAGAGGGACCATTCTCTCATTAGTCCTGAGATACTGACACACACTCACTGTGATAAATCTCTGACTGGGCGTCTGTCCAGTCCAGTATCATGTGTGTTAGAACAGATCTATATCACACACACACACTATTCCTGGGACAGACTGTCCAGGGTGTACACCACCCCTCACCCAGTGCATGCTGGGATAGGCTCCGAGCCCACTTGACCCTGTACAGGATAAGCGGTTAAAAGATAGAGCTGGAACAATTAGTTGATTAATTGACATGCTGATAATTAATCAAAGAGGATTTCCTGCTTTTCTTTCGTACGTCATTGTTAACTGGATGTCTCTGCGTTTGAACTGTTGGTTTGGACAAAACATGACATTAAAGTCACAAAGGACATATTTCAGATGACTTTCTGTCCTTCACCTCTCGTTCTCAAATCCACCAGGACTGGATCCTCTGACTATGAGAAGGTCATAGGCTGCCACCAAGTGGTAGAAGTCCTTCATTACAGCGACAGTTTAAATGACTTTCTGTATGTTTTTGAATTGGACTATCAGATAAAAACAGTCCTTCACTGATTAACAGGACACACATTCTACCTGAAAAATAGCTTTATTTAAATGCTTACATATTCAAAAATTACAACAAACATTATGTTCTACTTTTCATGAAATTGGATTCAAGTCTCCAAATATTTAGTTTGGACATTTTGGGCCATATCTTACACCCGGAGCAAAGAGGCGCACTGCGCAGCACAACTCTCATTACTAGTGTCAGACCGACGCAGTTGTCATTTTCACGCCTTGGTCTTAAAACGTTTTTTTTTCTTGGCGCATTGCTGTCTCGAGGCAGCAGAAAGCGACTGACCAACAAAAACCTGGTCTAAAGTCTGGCGCAGTATTTTCATGCTATTTAAAGAGCGCATTATTCAGATAGTAAGATGCAACGACATAGGCAGGCTCACAACATGCGCACACTCTGCTTGTTACACACACAGAGACGTTTAGCAGTGCTCCATTATAATGGAATATAATGAAGTGAGGCTCTCAGGCAGTCTGCTTACTCAACCTGCAGCGAGCTCTCAGCGATCCATCGGACCGCCATGACCAGAGAGTGTGCACACACGCCTCTGTGGCGTCTCCACTCATCATCCCTCTGTGTGTGTGAGTGTAGACTGAAGTAGACTACTTCAGAGTTTAAGGGCCCTCCCCCCCTAAACATCGGCGTTTTGAGGCTGATGGATCCGCGTCCATGCGTAAAGCATCTTTATCATATAATTAATTTTGCCCCCCTCCCCCATGCCTCCTGCACTGGTTAAGTAGGTTATCAGTGCATTTGGTCAAATCCAGTCAAATGGAGTTGTTGATGGGACAGAGGATTGGGAGACGGCGGAGGCAGAAAGTCCACCAGCAGTGGACCACATACAGCTAGCACACTTTCACATCGCGCACGAGCAGATCCGTTTCCTCAGCAGAAAAGGGCTCACTTCTCTAATTTGCTGAATCGGCTTTTTAAATAGTAATGTACCAATGTGCTGGTTCCCCTGTCTTTTAAAGGGAATGGGAGATGACACTCTGATTGGTTTGATTTGCGTTACACTCAAAACACACCTACTGTATGATTAATTAAGAGACTAAATACAACCCCTTTGCCCCTTGCGCCTTACTTTGCGCCCAGATTATGCGCCGTTTAACTGGTAAAAGTGGAGTGGGACAGGCCCTAAATTCACTTGCGCCATGCACTTTAGATCATTAAAAGGCCCCTTGACCCTGTCATCATTTCACCAGGTGAAGCAGGAGGCGCCATTGAGTGGCTGAACTTGCTCATTACACGTTAACGTCTCCTCTTCTATTGTCTGTGTTCTACTTACTTTATCTCTCTCTCTCTCTGTATATATATATATATATATATATATATATATATATGACAATATTGTCCTTTTTACATTCGTGCCAATAAAGCATATTGAATTGAATATCACTTCCTGTTTATATCTGCACATATTATCCTGTCTATATTACAATACCACAGTAGTATATTTTATAATAATAAGAATCATTTTAGATTCTCATGTATTGTGTGATTATTTTTTTTTATACATATTATAGTAGCATTGTTGGAGGGCGCCTGAGAGCAAAGAATTTCATTGCCAATTTCAATTGTTGTGCAGATGACAAAAAAAGCTGACTTGACTGTGTGTGTGTGTGTTTCAGGAGTACGTCCTGGCTCACACCGAGATGCCCACCACTCTGGAGGGGGCCGAGGCCGCCATCAAGAAGCAGGAGGACTTCATGACCACCATGGACGCCAACGAGGAGAAGATCGCCGGCGTGGTCGACACCGGACGCCGCCTGGTAACCGACGGCAACATCAACGCCGAGCGCATCCAGGAGAAGGTGGACTCCATCGACCAGAGGTGACCGAGATACTGCTAGTCTGTCCGGGGGGATTTGTGTTATTCACTGCCGTGTACTTGTATGTAACAGTGATTGTGAGAAAATCAGTAAATAGTTCATTTCATATGTCATCCAGTAACCAAACATTAACCACTATAACCTTCTCAAATGTGTAGACTTGCTTTATTTTCTTCATTTCACATGACAGGCATTGAGTATTTTTGACCTTTTATCAGACAAAATAAACATTTGAAGACATGAGTTTGCGTTCTGATAACTCATGGTTGCAATGGTTGTTATTAATTTGGACTTTTTATACATCACAGATTAATCTATAATGGGCAGTAATTGTTAGCCGCAGCCATGTATCGGATATTTAACAGATCAAATTAGTTTGATGGCAGCTTTCTGGAAGTACAGTAATGTTCTAAACCTACAGGTAAAACTGGGTGTAGGTAGGCACAGAAAGATACTCATATAGATTGTAAACATATTGATTATTGTTCTACAGACACAAGAAGAACCGAGCGGCTGCCAGCGACCTGCTGACGAGGCTAAAGGACAACAGAGACACGCAGAAGTTCCTGCAGGACTGCCAGGAGGTAAAGCACACATACTTCATCTGAAAAACTGTTCAGCAATAACTCAGCAGAGAGTCCTCGAGTATTTTATTTTTTTATTTTTGTGGTTCTTAGTTGAGATAATTTGCTGTGTGTGTGTGTGTCTTCAGCTGTCCCTCTGGATCAACGAGAAGATGCTGACAGCTCAGGACATGTCGTACGACGAGGCCAGGAACCTCCACAGCAAGTGGCTCAAACACCAGGCCTTCATGGCCGAGCTGCAGTCCAACAAGGAGTGGCTGGACAAGATCGACAAGGTGGGAGGAGAGGAGGAGAGGAGAGGAGGAGGGGAGGAGGGGAGAAGGGGAGGAAACGGGGAAGACACTTTATAATAACCATCATTTATAAATGGTAAATTGAAAGTTAATTACACGTCTTGTTATTTTACCCTTAACAAACAATGAAATGATAATTAATAATGTTTACTAATTATTAGTAATGCTATAATTTATATTATTTTATCATTAGTTTGTGTAATATGAAATAATTAGTTTATAAATGATATATTGTATCATAGCTGATAAGAGACAATAACAATTGCATTCTGTTTGCATTAGTAAAGTATTTATTATCAGTTTAATGTTGCACACATTATAAGATTTTATTTATTATATTAAGTATTTATTAATAATTACCAAATGATTTGTGAACTTTTAAGAAATTATTTGTAAAACATTTATAAACATTAACTAGAGAGATGGACCAGAAACCGATTATTAACCATTAAATAATGTTTATAGATGCTTTACAAAGTATTTATTAACCATTTAACAAGGTATTTTAATCATCGGTTGCAACTTTATAATAGCATCCAAATAATGTTTATAAAAAACAATTATTAACCATTAACAAAGTGTGACAAATGGCTATCTATGTAATGTTTATAAATGTTTTACAAACAATTTCTTAAAGGTTTACAAATCATTTCACAATCATTAACAAATACTTATAGTATATAAAATGTTATAATGTGTGCAACAATAAACTAAAATTACTAATAAATAGTAAACATTATTAATTATAATAAAAACATTTGTTAACAGTGAAATAGCTATTAACTTAGCTTAATTAACTAAATTAACTTAACTTAATTAATCAAATTACCGTATATAAATGATGCTTATTATTAAGTGTTACTTTTGCTTTTTTCAGCACGTGTTCTCAGTTTATTCCGGGTCAACAACAACCCTGTTTAAAACCGCTACTAACCAAAGGTGTCATTTGACATGAGCTATTAAATTTAAATGTGTTTATTACAATATAAATATAATATACGTTGACCATCTTCCTTCAAACAAAACAGTCCAGCAGTTCAGGAGGATAATTTGATGCTTTCGTTAGCTAATCATAGCTGAGTGTTAAAAAACCAGCTCTGTCTTTCAGGACGGGAAGGTGCTGATGGCAGAGAAGCCGGAGACGGAGGCCATGGTTAAAGAGAAGCTGGCGTCCCTGAAGACGATGTGGGAGGATCTCGAGTCCACCACCCAGACGAAGGCCAAGTGTCTGTTTGACGCCAACAAGGCCGAGCTGTTCACCCAGAGCTGCGCCGACCTCGACAAGTGGCTGGGCGGCCTGGACGGACAGCTGCAGTCCGACGACTACGGCAAAGACCTCACCTCCGTCAACATCCTGCTGAAGAAACAGCAGGTTAGGAGCAAATTTACCCTGATCGTTACACGTCTTCACATCCTTACAGGAACTGTGTGCATTATTATGAATAATATAATATGCAGAAGCTCTTCTTGTGTCAGTATGACTGACTGTCTTCATTCATGCATGTGTTACTGGAAACAAACTGTAAACTTCCTGTAAAGCCTCTCGGTTTGACAGTAGAGTTTCTCTTCCACTAAGGTTCAGAGTAGAGCTGATGAACAATGAACCCTAAAAGGGAACTCAACAGCTTTTATACCAGTAAAATATGTGTCACAAACAAAACGCCAGACACTGAATGGAATGAGTTGGTACTAGCTGATTTTTTTTTTATCATTCCTGCGTTCTTCTTTTTCTTACAAAGTTTTAAAAAAGCTGTTTTTTATCATTCTTTACTCAGTGATTCTCAACATTTTAAAGAACATATCCACATTTTTCAATTCTATCTTAATACAATACACCGACGCCCTTGTACTGTAGCCTATGTACATTAAAAGAGTTATTTGTGGTAATAAGTATGTTTTCTTTAGTGTTTAATCACCTGATAATAAGAATTGTTGTGTTTTTGTTAGCTTGGAATGAGCCGTTTATATCTACATAGAGAGCGGGTCCCCTCTCTTCGGAGTCCGCCATGTTGCACCGCCAGGTTTCAACAGTAGCCCAGAATGGACAAACCAAACAGTGTTAACTTTTCCTGCTTGGGCCGGAGTCGATAATGTTATTCGCTCCTTTCGCCGCAGCTCTCTCTCTCTTTCTTCACCACTCATCTCCCATGTACACACTGGCACTGCTCCAACTGGCTCTAGAGAGGGACATTCACATTTTCGCGTCGGCCACCGTAGCTCTCCAACACGCTTGGCACACGAGAGAGGCTTCAGTTGGTTGCGATCTCCTCACCTCACCGCTGGATACCACCAGATCCTACTCACTGCTCCTTTAAGTAAAAGTACAAAATGATTACCATCAAAATATACTTTAAAAAGTACCAAAAGTAAAAGTACTCATTATGCAGAGTGGCCCATTTCAGAATCATACATAGGCTATATTATATCACTGGATTATAATTAGTGATGCATTAATGTGTTCATCACTAGCTGGTAAAGGTGGATACAATATTTCCCTCCGAAGTAGAAGTATAAAATAGAATAAAATGGAAATACAAGTACCTCAAATTTGTACTTAAGTACAGTACTTGAGTAAATGTACTAAATGTTACATTCCACCACTGACTGCAGCTCAGCAAGGGAAACACTGTGCAGGGGATTGCTTTACTAAAAACTATTGGATGGATTTCCATGAAACTTGATTCAGACATTCATGCTCCCCTCAGGATGAATAACTTACTATAGAGTGGTGCAGGAATGAGTCCTAAAACCCGGAAATTAGTTCACATTTGGGGATGGTTTTTTTTTTGAATGGGCTTTCAGTTAGATGCCTGAAATAAGGTCTGAGGTTAACCTAAGCTGAAGAGATTTTAACGTTTTGTTCGATATGAAATACGTCAGTAAATACCCCACTCGTGGTGTAGTTTGTTTATAGCCTAACGTTAGCTTTTTACACCTAGCGATTGCATTTAAAAAATCATAAAAGTGGTGTTCATTAGTGAAGATTATCTTGCTGAACAAAACGTGTAAGTATCATAAACGTGTGTTTGCCACAGAGCTGATTTTCTGAAATAATCCAAAACCCAATGGAACAATACCATTGGCTTTTTGTCGAGGGAACCAGAGCGATGCTAACTTCCTGGTTGGCCTACAAAGATATGTCATTCCTACAGCACTCTATATACCCTTAACTTTTAATCTAGCGCCATCATCGGATACAAATTTTGATTTATGACCAAATACCTGCAAAACTAATGACATTCCCAGCAGCCTTAGCTGTACTTCTGCACGCTAAGACACTAAATTAAGATAGTAAATGATACCTGCTAAACATCAAAATGTTAGCATGCTGATGTTAGCCTTTAGCTCACTGTGCCTCAGTCAGTAACCTCACAGAGCTGTTAGCACAGCTGCAGACTCTTCGGGTGCCTTCCAAATCACATGCTTTTTATTTTTTATTTTTAGTACATAGTGCAGCTGCCCTTACAAATTACGTACTGTTGCATGCAGTACGCATACAGTTGGGACGTACTATTTTATCATAACATTTCGCCTTGACCCTCTTGCTCATATATTCACTGCACAGAGGATTGTGGGTCAGAATAGCCAGAAAAGCATGCTGGCTTGCTTAGTGCAAAATGCGACATCCTGGTATTTTTGGCATACTGCATTTGACATACTATGTATTGGGACATACTAAATCATTTTCTGGCATACTAAATAGTATAGTAGTATGGGTTTTGGAATGCATTTTTCTTTTTTTGCACGTCCTTTTCTCCACTTAAAGCCCCAATGAAGCTTCAAAAAACACTTAATGAGTCTGAGGTGTTCGTTAAGACCCTGAGGTATTATTTCATTCAACCTTCCGGCACATACCTGTAACTGCTTAATCTAAACGGAATTGTTTCATATTGAAATGGACAGTGATTGGTAAAATGTCAATGCATTTCTAAGGATTGACCTATTTTTTGCTGAACAATTGTGAAATTAATCATTTTTATTCATTTTTTTGTGATCCTAAGCTCTTAAATTCCTGAAGGGAACCTCTTCAGTAATTTCTCCCATTTTTAGAGTCTAACCAGCCTTTACGTAATCCATCCAACCAACTGGTGCACACACACACGCACACACACACACACACACACACACACTCTCATATACACGAAGTCACAGCCGTGCACACATGCACACTCTCTCACACACCCCACTCACACAGCAGTTATATAATCTTTCATTTGATGTGTTACGAGCTCACACTGAGCCTGAGAAATGTTCAATGTGCGTGTGTCTGTGTGTGCGTGTGCATACGCACGTGTGTGTGAGCCGTCTGAAGGAAGATGTTGGTATTTTCAGTCTATTAGAGCAGCTTCACTTCTCTTATCATGTGTCTTCTCTTCAGATCTGTGCTGTAATGTCCTTTGAGTGAGTGAGTGTGTGTGTGTGTGAGAGTTTGTGTGCATGTGATGAAGTGTTAGAGGGAGATCAGTAGCAGAGTGTTTGATCTGTTGTACAGTGAGAGAAAGGATTCCTCTCCTCCTCTTCGTCTTCCTCTCTGCTCTCATTTTAACCCAGACTCCACCTGTTTTTTTGTGCTTTTTTACTCTCCTGTGAAGCCGTTTCAGACTGTTAGTACACAGTCTGGCTGCTAGAAGATGATCATCACTTGATTTTTTCATTTTTCATATCAGTGAAATATTTTTTTGGAAGTTAACAGATTTTTACTGAGTCGAGGAGAAGATGAGACGAGGCCTCTGAATCATCTCGTAAAAGCTGTATTTTCTCCTTATTTGTTATTTTGTGGGGACCAATCGTGTGACTCTTCTATTACAGTTCAATTTAATAATTTTTTTAAGTCATATATATACAGTTTTTTGTGTTAATTATTATTATTCTTTTATTTATTTGTGTTATTATTATTATTATTATTATTATTATTATTATTATTATTATTATATTTTGTTACATATCTAAGGCCATTTTTATTTTTATTTTCTCCTGATCTAAACATCAACTTGTTTTCATTTATTTTTTATTTAATTTGACTAATTTACGAGGGAAAATCCTAACTCAAGGCTCCACTACTAGCTTTTCCCAGAGCTTTCAACTGCATCTCACGGTCTTCTCTAGCCGATATCTGACAACTCAGCAAACTCCATCGGAGGAAGACCGTGAGTCGTGGTTGAAAGCTCTGAAATAGCTAATAAACTGACCTCGAGTTAAGATGTCTTTTTCAAATTCCACACTCAAGGTCACTCATATTTCACATTTTTATTAGAATTACATTTTGTTTTTGATGTAAAATTATGTTGTATGTTTGTTTGAAATTGCATTTGTTTTGCTTTTGTGTGAACTCTTTCTTTCACATTTTTCAGTCCTTATTTCTGTGGGGTTTTTTTTACAAACATCTTACTTCTCCCTGTCTGACCTGTAACCTGTCCTCCTGCAGATCCTGGAGAGCCAGGTGGAGGTGCGTCAGAAGGAAGTGGGGGAGCTGCAGGGCCAGTCGCAGGCCCTCAGTCAGGAGGGAAAGGGCTCCGAGGAGGTGGACGGCCAGAGGATCGGCGTGGAGAATAAGTTCCAGTCCCTCCAGGCGCCGCTGCAGAAGAGACGAGACAACCTCATGGCCTCCCGCGAGATCCACCAGTTCAACCGGGACGTGGAGGACGAGATCGTAAGTAGAGCGCCTCGGACAGGAAAAGTGGAGGTAGTGCGCCGACCTTAAACCCCTCTGATGCAGGAAGTGAAGTGTGTTTTACTGATCTGGGTGAGAGACAGACAGCTGAAACATATAAATGTAGATCATCTGCATATTTCACAGAAATAACTTTCATTCATCAAAAAACGGGATGTAAAATGAAAGTAGTGCTGTTTGTGGTCGCAGTAGTAGTAAGATTACCTTGGGAGTACTACTAGAAGTGGTAACAGCAATGAAAGTAGTACTCATAGTAACTGCAGCAACTATTACCGCAGTTAGTATCATTAATAGTAGTGGCAATTGTTGCAGCAGAAATATTAGTGGTAGTAGCAGCAGTATTGGCACCATCTTTAGTAGCATTAGAGGTTGAAGTATTAGTATCAATATTTATAGTAGTAGTGCTAGTAGCATTAGTAGTAATACTAGTAGCAGTAGTGGTAATACTAGTAGAAGTAGGAATAAGTAATAAGAGCAGCAGTGAAAGTACTACTTGTAGTAACTGCAGTATTAGTGGTAATTGTAGCAACAGTAGCAAGACTACAACTTGCTGGAATAGTAGTAATGGTAATAATAGTCATTGTAGCAGTAGTAGCATCTATCAAAGTTGTAGCAGTAGTAGCAGTAGCGTTAGCTGCAGCATTATGTGCAATAATAGTAGCAGTAATAGTTGTAGCGGCATTAGTAGCAGTAGCAGTAGCAGTAGTAGTGCTAGTAGTATTAGGAGCAGTAGTAGTGGTGGTAGTAGTATTACCAATAATGTGAAAATCCTTCTCATTAGTAGAGATGAAAAATGGGTCACAGTGTTCATATCAGTAGTAGTAGTAGTAACATCAGGAGGAGCAGCAGTAGTATAGTTACAATAGCAGTACTAATACTGTAGTAGTAATAATGGTGGTAGTAGTAGTAGGAGCAATAATGTGAAATGCCTCGTCATCTCCAGCTCTGGGTTGAGGAGAGGATGGCTCTGGCCACATCGACTGACCACGGACACAACCTGCAGACTGTACAGCTGCTCATCAAGAAGAACCAGGTAAACACACACACACACACACACACATCTCTACCTGCTGCTACTGTTGACTCCATGACCCTAATCTTGACCTTTGACCCTCTCAGACTCTGCAGAAGGAGATCCAGGGCCATCAGCCGCGCTACGACGACATCTTTGAGCGCAGCCAGCACGTCCTGAGGGAGGACCGGCCGACGGCCGAGCTGATCCGCCAGCGCCTCGCCGAGCTCCAGTCACTATGGGAGCAGATCCGGAAGGAGACGGAGAAGCGTCACACCCGCCTCAGCGAGGCCCACGAGGCCCAGCAGTACTACTTCGACGCCGCCGAGGCCGAAGCCTGGATGAGCGAACAGGAGCTCTACATGATGTCAGAGGAGAAGGCCAAGGTGAGGTTAAAGGTCAGGGGGTTAGCACGAGAAGGGGAAACAGCAGGGGGGTGTTGTGCAGTCGTTGAGGAAGTATTCAGATCCTTTATACTTAAGTAAAAGCATTAATACCACATTTTAAAAATACTCTAGCAGAGGCCCCGAAATCCCGGAAGATGATATTTTTTAATCCTTCTCATATCTTGTACGCTCAAGATAATTATTTTAACGCGCAAGTTACTGTCTTGAGACAAGTCAGAGTTTGAAATGTCCTAAAACAGCCACCGTACAAAGGATAAAGCCTTTATATTCACTGGAGGAAACAATGGGACCGTTCCTCTGGCATCACCCTTGGGACTAAAGATCCAAGAAAAGAAAAGTTGTTTTTTCCATTTCCTACATCAGATCAGTGTTAATGAACGTCACAGCCTCACTTGCATGACTCTAATGAAGTCTTGTTGTTATCTGATCGGCTGATGAGGTTCTGGTTAAACGGTTTTAGACTCCAGAGTCTCACAGATAAAAAGGTGCAGTGTTGTATTCAGCATGGTGTCTCTGCCCTGTGGCTCAAACACTTCCTGTTTCTTTGTTTTAGTTTTACTTCACCTGCCAGTTCCTCAGTTTGTGGGTTTTCTATTAGTTTGGTTAGTTGGTGTTGGTGTCCGACTGTCTGCTGTTTCTGCTGGTCAGTACACATTTAATACTCTGATTAAAAACTCTGTTAACTGATGGAAAGGAGGCTCACTCTGAATACCAGAGATGATTTCAAATATATTTATATTTTAATTTGATCTGAGAGGCTTTTAGTTTCGGTTTACAGTTTGTCTCACACTTTTAGCTTTTAAAGGTCTAACCTTACAGGAACACTGATTACTGAGAGAATGTTTTACTACAGTTTGTAAATCAAGCCTGATTAAACTGCTGAGGCTTTTGGCTGATTGTTAAATTTGATAAGTTAAAGCTGGGGTAGGCAGGTTGGAGCAAATACAGTTTAAAAGAAAAGTTATTTTTATAAAACGGTCGCTATATCCTGACAGTAGTGCATGAGACAGGTAATCTGAAAGAAATCATGTGTCCTCCGGTGCTCTGCAAGATTTCACAGACCGGAGGAAAACAACCAATCAGAGCTGATCTGGATTCTTGCCCTCTCTGAGCAGCTGTCAATCACTCGCAAACTCCGATCAAACGGTCAAACTAGGCAGCACTGATCAAAGATTCTGTTACTGTAATGTCTATTTCTCTCCTCAGATGTTTTCAGAATCATCTTGTAGTGTACTGTTTAGCTGTAAAATTAGAAAGTTTGTGACCCGGCAGCCATTTTGAGATCAGTTGAGGAAATACCAAGCACCGCCCACCAGCCGGGTCACAAACTTTCTGTTGTTTGAGGGTAATTTTGAGGAAACGTTTTCTTAACTACTGTCTCCTTCCCTTTTTACTTGTTCTTCTCCCATCTTTTTGTCTCTACTTAAATATTTCTGTCCTCTTTTCTGTCTCACTCTATCTCCACATCTTTGCCTTTTATTTTCCTAACTCTCTCCACCTCTGATTTTTTTCCCCCTTTTACTTTTTCTTTCAGCTTCCATCCCTCTTGAGCATCTCCTCTTTGCTTTATCACTCCGTCCCCCATTTTTTATCGCAGTGGATTCTGCCTGTCTCTGTCGAATTCAACTTGACATCAAAATAACGAGAGGAATCTCTATGTGTGTGTGTGTGTGTGTTTGTGTGTGTGTCTCTCAGGACGAGCAGAGTTCGGTGGCCATGCTGAAGAAGCATCAGATCCTGGAGCAGGCGGTGGAGGATTACGCCGACACCGTCCACCAGCTGTCCAGCACCAGCCGGGGCCTGGTGGCCGTGGAACACCCCGACAGGTAAGGGGTAGGGGGGGGGCATCATCAAGCTTTTTACATTTTGTCCTGGAAGGAAGGAAATGGGGAGGGAAGCAAAGAAGGGACGAAGAAATGAAGCTGAAAATGAAAGTAGAAAATGAGGATAAATGAAGGAGACAAGGAATGAAAGGAAGGAGGTGTAGATGAATGAAGGAAAGAAAAGTATAAGTGGAGGAGAAAGGAAGGAAATGAGAAGGAAGATTGAAGGGAGGGAGAAGAAAAAGAAAGAAAGACAGTAATAGACCATGATTCCTAATTCTCTGTCCTCCTCCTTGTCGTCATGCAGCGAGCGTATCGGCATGCGTCAGTCTCAGGTGGACAAGCTGTACGCCGGGCTGAAGGACTTGTCGGAGGAGCGCCGGGGGAAGCTGGACGAGCGTCTACGTCTCTTCCAGCTGAACCGGGAGGTGGACGACCTGGAGCAGTGGATCGCCGAGAGGGAGGTGGTGGCCGGATCCCACGAGCTTGGACAGGACTACGAGCACGTCACCGTTAGTACAACACACATTTCATTACCATCTCAGGATTAGTGTCGGTGATTTTTGGTCACTGTAAGTTGTTTTTGCAGTCATTTATTTTGGGAGATGAATTCGGTACTTGTAATATTTTGTTTTGCCTCATTATTATTAAAAAACTGTTAGAAATTGAAAATAGGATCTTTAATGATACCATTTGTAGGGCAAGCACTCTGCAACCCTTTGAGACCCACAGTAGACCTGTTTTGGTCTTTTTTAGGGGGGGTACAGGGGGTCTTTAGGGGGAGATAGCAGGTCAACAGTAGATGTCACATAGAAGTGGTGTACATCATCTGGAAGCTGGGAACCTGAAGATTAATTTGAGATGCAGCTCAGCACTGTGTGT
>CAKAKR010057270.1:0-14909 GCA_916700685.1 Adelosebastes latens | reverse complement strand
ACAGACAGGTGAGGTGACAGACAGGTGAGGTGACATATAGGTGAGGTAATAGACTGGTGAGGTAACAGACTGGTGAGGTAACAGACAGGTGAGGTAACAGACTGGTGAGGTAACAGACAGGAGAGGTAACAGACTGGTGAGGTAACAGACAGGTGAGGTAACAGACAGGTGAGGTAACAGACTGGTGAGGTGACTGGTGAGGTAACAGGTGAGGTAACAGACTGGTGAGGTAACAGACAGGTGAGGTAACAGACTGGTGAGGTGACTGGTGAGGTAACAGGTGAGGTAACAGACTGGTGAGGTAACAGACAGGTGAGGTAACAGACAGGTGAGGTAACAGACTGGTGAGGTAACAGGTGAGGTAACAGACAGGTGAGGTAACAGGTGAGGTAACAGACTGGTGAGGTGACTGGTGAGGTAACAGGTGAGGTAACAGGAGAGGTAACAGACTGGTGAGGTAACAGACAGGTGAGGTAACAGACAGGAGAGGTAACAGACAGGAGAGGTAACAGACAGGTGAGGTAACAGACTGCAGAACAGCCTTGAACACCACCATAAAGTACCCGGACGTTGCGTCAGTTTTTAAACTCAAGTTAACACTTACCTCTGTGCATTGAGCATTGTCTTTTTTATATCTAGTCAAAAGTAACATTTTAGCTAAATGTTAGTAGATAACAAACTGAACTCTGACAGCCCTGTTGTCAACATATGCTCCCCAAATGGTGTCTTTTTGAGCTAAACTTATCCCTTTTTGTTAAACTAGTTAAGGATATTTAAATATCTTTAGAAGCAGATATAAAGTCCGTGTGAAGTTCTAGGAAGATAAGTGTTTTACCTTTTCAAAACAGCTTTGGAGAGACACTCAGTCCAGCGTGCAGCACTCGTTCTCATGGAATTACAGCATCTCTGCAATTCTCGCGATATCTTCTTCTTCTTCTTCTTCTTTGGTGTTTATTGACGGTTTGCAAACAACGATTTGGTGCATTACCGCCACCTACTGGTATGGAGTGTGGATCATTCTGGCTAATAATTACTTTATCCCAAAAAAATAAATAAAATAAAAATAAAATAAAAATAAAAATAAAAAATATAATAAAAAACAAACAACCTCATATTTTTCCAATCATATTAATTTGTCTAAGATACTGAAATAATGTTCTATAACACTCATTTAGTGAGTTCTTTTGTAGAATATCTATTAAATCAAAGTGTACTTTAATCTCTTTGAGGCCTTGACTCAAATGCCTTCTTTCTTCCTCATATCTCTCACAATGCAACATGACATGCTCCACCGTTTCCTCTTGGCCACAATAATTACATTTACCTGTGTCATGTTTACCTATTTTAAATAGTGTGCTGTTTAGTCCGGTGTGTCCAAATCTAAGTCTTGATATGATTGTCTCATCTCTCCTGTTCCTTCCTACACACACCTCATTTCTCCCACTATCCTCTGAACTCTGTAAAACCACCGTCCTTTCCTCTCTTCCTCCCATTGCTTCTGACACCTTTCCCTCAGTCTCTGTTAAATAATGCTCTTCATTTCTGTTTTGCTGAAGCTAACTGTCAAATCAATGTCGTTATTTTTTGTAGCCTCCTTTGCAATCTTATCTACCATTTCATTTCCTTTGACCCCTATGTGTGCTGGTATCCATAAAAAATATTACTGTAAGCCCCATCATTTGAATTCTGTATAATGTTTGTTGTATTTCAATCAAAATGTCTGGTCTGCTGTCTGAATGACTGAACTGTAAACTAACTAGTGATGAACTTGAATCTGAGCAAATGATTGCTCTCAATGGTCTGGCCTCCTCTATCCACTGCACTGCTAACAGTATTGTAAGCATTTCAATTCAATTCAATTCAATTTATTTTTATATAGCGTCAAATCATGACAGAAGTTATCTCGAGACGCTTTACATATACATTTCTCCTGTGTAAACTGATAAACCATCGCTGACCCTTTTCCCTACTTGGATATGAAACTCTGGTACAATAAATGCAACTCATATTTTACAAACTAAACTCTTTGATGCATCTGTGTAGATCTGAATGTAATTGTGGTAACTATCAATATATGCCTGTATGGTTTGTGAATTGATAATAAACTTCCTATCTCTGTTCTTCTTTTCTAATAATGTAAGATCTACAGAGACATCAGGAAGTATTCAAGGTGGTATTGCTGGTAATGGTACTGTTGGACTAATGTTTAATTGATCTATTTCAAATTCTTTTGCTTTCTGGATCACTGTCCATCCAAAGCTTTTTGTTTCCTTCTTTTCCTTTTCCCAACAAGGTTTTAAAGTGTCTTGTGTTGGATGATCTTGATTATGGCCCTGTAGATTAACCCAATAGCTAAGTGATAGCTGTATCCTTCTCATTTCTAATGGCATTTCTCCCATTTCTATCTGTAATGCTGCTATTGGAGTCGTCTAAATGCACCTGTACATATTCTCAGAGCCTGATATTGTATGGTATCCAACTTTTTTAAAGATGTGTTTGCTGCTGATCCATATACTACACTACCATAATCTAATGTTGATCTAATTAACCAAATGTATATGGCCTTCAAAGCAGTTCTATCTGCCCCCCAGTCGCTTCAAACTAAACATCTCATCACATTCAGTACTTTCTTACATTTGTCCACTAATTTCTGTATATGTACAGCCCATGTCATTTTTTCCTCAAACCATAACCCTAAAAACTTAAATTGTTTTACTCCCTCCAATTCTTGATTATATAATTTTAACTTTATCTCATTACCAGTTCTTCTCCTTGTGAAGAACATTGTCTTTGTTTTATCAACTGAGAATTTAAATCCTCATTTATATGACCATTCTTTTATTTTCAGAATCCCCTCTTGTTCTCGCGATATCAGGGCTCAGACAGGATGTTGAACGTGATTGGAAGAAACCATATTACAAAAAATATATATTTTCAGTTGTAACGTTAAAAATATAAATGAAAAGCTTGTAATTATTTTTCCAGAATCATTTAAAAACAGTTCAGTTAATTATGTGTCGTTAATCTGGGTAAAAGGGGTGTTTAGATGTGTAATAATAATAATAAGACACACTTTAAGGCTACTTGGTTCCGCCCTCTCCACCCGTGGATCCTTCCAGAAGTCGCCGGCTGACTCGTGCGGCTCGCTGCGTAGCCACACTCCTGATTTACATCCTAAAAACTCATCATTTTTATCAACTGAACACTTTTCTAAGTGTTCTAATCCCTCAGCCAACATGTCCGCTTTGGGGACACTTGCTTTCGATGAGTATGGGAGACCGTTCATCATCATTAAAGACCAGGACAAGAAGACACGGTTGTCGGGCATTGACGCACTGAAGGTACAATGGGCTAGATAGCTATAGCACATGTGAGCATGTTGCTTAGCAAAGCTGCTAATCCGCTATTAGTTGCATGACGTTGGATACGTTAAGTCAACACTATATGTGTTCAAATGCAAGGTTGCGATGTTAATCATATACTCAACTGTTAATAGAAACGGAATAACATTATCCAAAGTATTAGCTAGTCATGCTACCATTGAGGCCCATGTGCTTTCTGCAAGGCGTTGCTTACAGGGCTGTGCCCAAAATGGACATCATTGATGCTCATAATTTTCCAACTTTTTTCCCGCAGATTGCATCTTCAGTCCGTCTTTGGTAGAGAGACAAATAATAATATATTATTTAAGATGTGAGCTGACAGGGATATGTTTGTGTTTTTTGCAGTCTCATCATGGCCGTGCCCAAAATGGACATCATTTATGCACATCATTTCCAACTTTTTCTCACAAATTGTCTTTGGTAGAGAGAGACCAATAATAAGATCTTATTTAAAATGTCATCTTACATGGAAATGTTGTGTTTTGCAGTCTCATATCATGGCTGTGCCCAAAATGGACATCATTTATGCACATCATTTCCAACTCTTTCTCGCAATCTTGCATCTTCAGTCTGTCTTTGGTAGAGAGACCAATAATAGGATCTTATTTAAAATGTCATCTTACATGGATATGTTTGTGTTTTTGCAGTCTCATATCATGGCAGGCAAAGCAGTTGCGTCAACGCTTAAGACATCTTTGGGACCTAATGGTGAGTATAGGCCAATGCAGTGCAGTCACATCTGACTTCCATTGACTAAACTGTTTAATCATTCGAGAGGGCTGGATGAGTGCGGAGATGCTGGGCTTCTGTGTAACTTAAAAAAATAAATTCGATTTGAGTAGTATTTTGTAAATTTGGTATCCCTCCCTTATAAATTGTGACAGCTATTTTAATCTTTTAGATAGATAGATAGATAGATAGTAACTTTATTGATCCTGAGGGAAATTCAAGTTCCCAGCATCACAGTTCCATAGTGCAAAACATGTTAGTAAAAAGGCAGTAAAAAAGTTAGTAGTGCAAAGTAAAAAGTACAAAAAAATATACCAGATATAAAAATACAAGGAGATGAAGAAAACTGTTAAAACTGAATATAGTGCAGGGTAACAGCTGTGATACACGACTATTAAAAAAGTTAATATAGTGCAGAAGAGACTGTTAAAAATGAGTATAGTGCAGGGTAACTCCAGTAGCTTAGTCGATGAAAGTGCACTGTGTGCATTATTATCTGTCCCGCAGACCTTCCTCCTTTGCCCCCTCCCCCCCCCCCTCCCTAGAGAGGTGTTGTACAGTCTGATGGCTCGGGGGACAAAGGATTTCCCAGCCAAGATTACACTTCTCCTGAACCATTTCTTTCAATTTTTGCATTCAGGTCTTGACAAGATGATGGTTGACAGGGATGGAGAGGTGACTGTCACCAACGATGGAGCCACTATTCTCAGCATGATGGATGTGGACCACCAGATTGCCAAGCTTATGGTGGAGCTCTCCAAGTCCCAGGATGATGAGATTGGAGATGGAACCACTGGAGTTGTTGGTACGTGAAAGAAGGATGAGGGGTCTAGGGTGATAAAACTGGATTTATACTGCTCGGCTGGGTGTTCTGATTGTCCCAATGTAGAGGCATCCAGCATAAGAATTGATTTATAGTTCTGCGTAGGGATTATCATAACATCATGCAACCCTAGATGTTAATGAAAAGGAGACAATAATTGTTACTGTAGAGGAGAAATTATTGGGCCCTCCATCTCTAAAAGCAGCAGCATTTTGTATGAAGGCCTTTTATCCAGGTACATGGTGTGCTACAATATAAGAAAAACACTGTATTCATGAGTTTCTGTTAACGCCATCTCATAGTCTGGATGCATTGATGAAGTTTGCTTTATGATAAATACACTGAAAGCTTTAAGCAAACATATCAAAACTGATTAGTGCATTAGGAATATGTTAAATCAAATTTACATGGAGTATTTGACATCAGCAAAATTTTTGCCTTACTGTATTTTCCTCTTCCTCCTCAGTGCTGGCCGGGGCTCTGCTTGAGCAGGCTGAGCAGCTGCTGGACCGTGGAATCCACCCCATCAGGATCTCTGATGGTTATGACCAGGCCGCACGCGTTGCCATCGATCAGCTCGACAAAATTGCTGAAACCTTACTCTGCGATCCCAACAACACAGAACCGCTCATTGAGACCGCCATGACAACACTGGGTTCCAAAATGTGAGTCTTGTAGACACAACTGTGTTGATTTTGTTATTGGGTTTAATGTTCATGATATAAATTGGGTAGGTTAAATATTAGAAACACCTCCTTAGTATAACAATACAGTTCAACATGTTTTCACTCATAAGCTACATTTCTTTATCATATCTCTTTCATTGCATCAGACAGTTGGATAGCAATAATTTTATTGTGTGACAAGATATTGCATCTTAAAGTTCTACTGTTGTCTTTCAGTATCAACCGGTGTCACAGACAGATGGCAGAGATCGCAGTGAACGCCATCCTCACTGTGGCCGACATGGACAGGAAGGACGTAGACTTTGAGCTCATTAAGATGGAGGGCAAAGTGGGAGGCAAGCTGGAGGACACACAGCTCATCAAGGGAGTCATAGTTGACAAGGAGTTCAGCCACCCTCAGATGCCCAAGGTACAAACAGGGGGAATATCACTCTCAAGATGATGTCATCAGCTCTATTTCCTGTTTCGTCTTTGATCACATGGATTCAAATAGTTGACAGTGCATAAGGACAAATTAAATGTGTATGTCTGGCATCTATATAGCTATCACAAACTATCCCAGTATTTTATAATTTTTTGCTGAATCGTTTTTTGACGTCATTCAGAAAGTAGCCGCAAGCAGTTAAATGGGAATCTAATTACTAAAAGCATGTAGAGATTGGGGAAAATGTTAGCCGGAAACAGTAAAAAGCTAAATGTAGACAATAGTGTATGACATACAACTCATAAGATCACTGTTATTTGCTTTATAGTGCTACAGACAAACACTACAGGTTATATTGCATTATAATTTTTTGTGACCACTGTAAGGCTACATCCACACTAATATGTTTTCGTTTTAAATCGCATAACTTTTGTTATGTTTATGCCTAGCATCCACACTACTCAGGCATTTTCGAGCCCCCAAAACGGAGACATTTGAAAATGCTGCTGACCCTGTTTCAGTTTTAAAACTCCAGGGTTGGGTTTTCAGTCTGGACAGACAGAAATGGAGACCTTTTGAAAACAATGACGCAGATACCCCGGTTCGCTTCTTGATTGGGTCTTATAAGTCATGACGTGTCCTTCGCTGAGTCCTTCGCCACACCCCATCACGTGAACTTTTTCAAACAACATCAGCTTCGACCACCAGTGGTTAATTTCAACATGAATGATGAGCAAGCGTTGCTGACCTTGTTGTTTATGCTAGCAGCTATTGTGCAGTTAAGTTCTGCATTTTATAATGCTACTACTGCCTACATGTGCAGAAGACAAGCTATTATTCAAGCGCTTTACATCAATTCCTGTGTCCAGCGATGCTTCCTGTTTACACCGGCACACACATGCCCAGGCCAGTGTACGAGAACGGTCATGTGATATGCGTTTTCAGGCGTGGTGGTGTGGACGGAGATTATTTCTGAAACGGCCCTAAAACGCTCGTCTTGACGATTTTAAACAAAAATGTATTATTGGATGTAAGATAATGATGCTAATATCAATTATTCTTTGTCCCCACTCAGATTCTGAAAGATGTTAAAATCGCTATCCTTACCTGCCCATTTGAGCCACCTAAGCCCAAGACCAAGCATAAGTTGGATGTGACCTCTGTGGAGGACTACAAAGCTCTCCAGAAATATGAAAAGGAGAAGTTTCAGGAGATGATCCAGCAGGTTAGTGCTGCAGCATCTAAAGGTGCTAAAACTGAATTCTTAACATCTACATTGGCATGTGCTTGAAATGCAAACTCATATTTCTCTTATAGGTCAAAAGCAATGGTGCCAACTTGGCCATTTGCCAGTGGGGCTTTGACGATGAAGCCAACCACCTTCTGCTGCAGAATCAGCTGCCGGCCGTGCGCTGGGTCGGAGGGCCTGAGATCGAGGTGAGAGATGTTTGTCACATGATAGAACTCCTTGATGTAAAGTTACTTTTGAACAAAAAGTATACGTAAGTACTTCATTGGTTGTGTTGAAGTATCCATCGTCAATTATGTTTTCTCTGCAGTTGATCGCCATCGCCACAGGAGGCCGCATCGTGCCAAGGTTCTCTGAGTTGACACCAGAGAAGCTCGGCACAGCTGGTGTGGTGAAGGAGATCTCCTTCGGCACGACGAAGGATCGCATGTTGGTCATCCAGGAGTGCAAAAACACCAGGGCCGTAACCATTTTCATCCGCGGAGGCAACAAAATGGTAAGCAACAAATGGGACTTTCACTCTAAAGGTCCATTATGTTAATCTATTCCTCTTGGTTCACCGTTTATCTATCTCATTAGATCATTGAAGAGGCCAAGCGTGCTCTCCACGACGCTCTGTGTGTAATTCGCAATCTGGTCAGAGACAACCGTATTGTGTATGGAGGAGGAGCTTCAGAGATCGCATGTGCTCTGGCTGTCAACCAGGCTGCAGATAAGGTAAGACACTCTAAAACCCACCGATACTTTCAGAATTGAGCTAAATTAAATACGGTATTGCTTTAGTTTCTGACACGCTTTTTTTGCTGTCTCCATAGCTGCTCTGATCATCTTTATTTCTGCTCCTCTCCTTTCTAGTGCCCATCTTTGGAGCAGTATGCCATGAGGGCGTTTGCCGATGCTATGGAGGTAGTCCCAATGGCGCTGGCTGAGAACAGCGGGTTTAACCCAATCCAGACCATGACAGAGGTCAGAGCCAGACAGGTCAGAGAGAACAACCCCTTCCTCGGCATCGACTGTCTGCACCACAACACCAACGGTAAGGAAGCAACCGTCAGACGCCGCACTGTAATGTCAAAGCAAGACGACATGATATTGAATGGCTTTTTAATGTTTTCCTCCTGCACAGACATGAAGCAGCAGCATGTGGTCGAGACCCTGATTGGCAAGAAGCAGCAGATCTCCCTGGCCACTCAGGTAGTCAAGATGATCCTAAAGATCGACGACATCCGAAGCCCGGGAGAGAGCGAGGACTGAAGGCCTCCTGGAACGCTGTTCTAGAGGTTTTAGGCACTTCCCCAAGCACCATGTCCAAACCGCACTGCATATTGCTATTTATCATTTACAAAATGTTCAAGCTGTTGTAGTATCAAAGTCCCCATTAAAATGTTAGTCCGTTGAAACTTCCAGACTCTGTAGTTCTGATTTCAAGCCTCCCAATATTTTTTTATTTGTGTATTCCCTGTCAGGTGTAAACATTACATGTATTTATAAAAGTTGGAATTTACACAAGATGTCGGCAAGCTGATGCATAAAAAGTGTACATCCTTAATTTTTCAACAAGACAACATACTGCATCCGCATTTTTTACACAAGGCAAAAGGGCTTAATAGTTTTGGCTTCACAATTAAAATCCACATTTCACAGTTCCTCGGTATTCACAGGTCCATACATGAACATCCAGACCTCCAAAATAAAACATTTGGGGAACAACGATTGTGACCAAACAAAAAATTATGATTAACAATCACTGCCTTCAACTCGCTGTAAACGGCACCTCTACATGTTACATTTGACCTTTTCATCCCGTTTGTATGAAAATTGGTCCGGGTTACTGATTCACTTTTTGTTTACATGTACTTGTTGAGCCAGTTGAGCATATCTGTCCTGGCCTCCTGGATGCTGGGTTGGTCGGTGGGGTTGATGGCCTCTCTCTTGCGGTGGACAAACCCATGAGTCTGACCAGGAAAGATCTTCACCTGGTAATCCACCTTGCACTTCTCCTTCAGCTTTGCATCAAGGACTGTCACCTGAAGAGGAGAGTAAAAGGATGTAGTGCTTGTATGGCAGGGATTATGGCTTTTTAAAGTTATGATCTGCACCGTTGAAGTTCCTTGTGTGATTTCTGCTTTTATTCTGACTAAAAATGTTTAATTTCTGGTGTACTTTAACACAAAGGCATATGGATGTTGCTTCAAGGATACCATTTGGTGCTCAAATACCAGGGCGAAGCATCAGGCAGGTTATCCCATCACTATCAACCTGAAAGCAATACTGTGCATGTAAAGTATGCGTACTAACCTGGTCCAGTGGGATAAACTTGTCTATCTCCCCAAAGATGAACAGCGTAGGAGCCTTCAGCTCATATATGTCCTCTCTGTCACGGATGATCCCTGCACAATATCACATAAGCCTGTCATTAAATCACTATGATGATAAAATCATACTGTGAACAAAGATTGCTGATTTGTAACACTAATGGAATTAGGAAGAGCAGATTTTGCCACAGGTGACATGAAGGTAACCACTTAAATTAACTTTAATATGGGAATGACATACCATAGACTGAGACTCCTGCTTTGATCTCTGGATATTGCAGGGCGACGTAATGTGTGGCGAGCCCCCCCCAGCAGAAGCCCACTACTCCAATGTGTTTGGCCCCACACTGCTCCTTCATGTACCTCAGCACTGCATCCACCTCTCTGGAGAATATTACAACCAAAATGTCTTATTAAAACTAATGCCTATACAAGAAAAGAATGAATGCATTTCAAAACGCCAGATCATACCAATAATTGCCCCCATTTAATAACTTTAAAGGTGAAAACATACACTCAAATGCAATACACCTACTGGAGCTACATACATTTTTTTCAACATCAGCTGCTTAATTAAGTGAACATTTTAGTTACTTGTTTATGTTCATTGGATTTCTGTCTTCCATCCACTCCTGAAATAGGGACCAGTCATTTGATGGAGTCCACGGCTCCTTTCCAACATAGAAGTCTGGACAAACAGCACTGCAGAGCAAAAACAATGGCAGAAGAAATCACAGTCATATATGTCCTGTCCATGCACTTGGTTTCTACTCACATGTATCCATTGGCAGCCAACATATCAGCCATGTATCTTGTGTTGGGAAGCTGCCACCCGAAGATGTCCTGTATGACAATAATGGCCTTGTCAGATGCAGTGGATGGTTTCACCACATAAGCTTTGATGTGCTCTATCTGGACCTCCTGGCCGAGCCCTCCATACTCCATCCGATCACCAATGTCACAGGGGCATGGCTTGGCTTCATTTGCCATCTGCTTACAGACAGGAGCAGACAGACACATACAGAGTCAGCTGGAGCAGAGTGAATGGTCACTTAAAGTAAAATGTAATTTCTCTGTTTTGTGATTAGACCTGGCTGTGGGCCATTAAACATGATTATACAAGCAACACAATAAAGCATTCTGATCCGTGTACCTTGACCCACTTTGCACAAATAACTAACTTTTTCCAATATCTCCTAAGGCTAAAAAAAAAAGAATTTCAACACCGGATGTGTGCGTTTGTAAATCACTTTGCATAGATCAGATACATACCGTATTGTTTTTCCAATTTTGTGATGAAAAGAGGAAACAATCTTAAATCTTTTGCAAGGCTTAAAACGTTGCAGCCAGACTCCAGTCAGTCGGTGATCGTAAAACTGGCATCATGTGACAAGTCAAAAAAATGAACCTCATGCCATGACCTTCAAAATAAAAGCGGTAAATTTCATTTCATTCCAAATTTTCTGAGTAGCATACACTTTAAAGGTGGATTTTCCACTAAAATACAATGTCAATGCTTTATTTTTTTTTTTATTTATACTCTGTCGTAACTGATGATAATAATCACAGAAAAATGATGGTAAAAAATACTAATACTAATGGTCAGGGACCGTCTACAAAATGCAATGCCAAAAAGAGAAATATATTCCATAACTTCAGTATTATACAGTGTAGTACCACCAAAATTACTTCACACATCAATGATGATCTCCTCATGGTTGTACTACAACACTTATTATGGAAAAATATGCTTTTGCGTAATTTTAGTGAATTTTTAATGGGAAAATAATTCAATAACTTCAGTATTATGCAGTGTAGTACCACCAAAATCACTTCACACATCAATGGTCTCTTCCTGATTATACTTATTAAACTAATTAAGACATTTTGATGGCACTACACTTTATAAAAGTGAAGTTATTGAATATTTTTCCCATTAACAATTCACCAAAATTGTGCATAAAAAGCTTATTTTTCCAAACTAAGTGTTGTAGTACAACTATGAGAAGATCATTGATGTGTGAAGTAATTTTGGTGGTATTACACTGTATAATACTGAAGTTATGGAATATTTTCCTCTTTTCCTCGTTGCACTTTGTAGACGGTCCCTGACGGTCGCAGAGTGGATTAGATTGAACAACGTCTTTAGTTTTGGCAAAGTTTGAAGGTGTCAAACTGTGACAGAGAAACATCCCTCAACGTTTTTGCAAGTCGTTTTACTTTGTGAATGTTAAATGTTGACTTACCGTCACACGTCTCTCAAAAGGCACCGCTGAGATTCGAACTCAGGATCTCCTGTTTACTAGACAGGCGCTTTAACCAACTAAGCCACGGCACCGCTGATGTCATTTGTCGTCAGTACATTCACAAAGGTACTAACGCACACGCGTCATAAGTGGTTACAGTTCAATTAAAACCTGTTAATTAAATCTTTAATATAAAAACAAAAACGTAGAGACACTATATGGATATTATCCATATTCTTTCACCAAAAACAATAGGCCTACATATTAAATAAAATTTCTCTCCCTGTCTATCGCTCTAATCTGTCCAATATAAAAAGGCACAGAATAAGAAATAAAGTAAAAACATTTTTTATTGTTTTTTGTTAATTTTGAAACAACAGAACAAACATTCACAAACATCCCCAATAATAACATTCTCGGTACAAAGAGACTTAACAAACCTAATATTAATATAAAATAAGCCAGTATAGATACAGGAAAAAGTAAAAAAAAATTAAATTAAATTAAATCTATTTATATTAACATATATATATATATATATATATATATACTGTATACATACATACATACACATATACGCACACGCAGTATGTACAGATACAAAAACACATATAATCAATTAAAAAAAATCTGAAATAAAGTAACATTTAGTAACAAAAACTGAATTGATAAGGAAAAGTTTGCTGAAAGGAAAGACAAATTAATCACAAAAAAAAATGTTTAAAAGTTTACATTATGAGCAGTTTTAATGCAAAATGTAATAAAATACAAAATGTATTAAATACAACGTGTGACCAGCATGAGGAGGAGGTGCCAGGCTGTTGGGGCTGTGTATGGATCTTCCACCGCTACTGAGGCTCCTGACGGTGTATTAAATGAATAAAGTGTAAAATAGCCAATATGTCTTGTTTGTTACTTGTTACTGATAGAGAGTTCAATCATCCAATCCACCAAACAACTCAAAACAAGAGTCAATCCCAACAGGAGAATACACTGTTTACCATTGGCAGAGCATTTTGGCAAATTTTTCTTGGGCGCTACCCACATAATCAGCTGTGCTGCTCATCCCACAAAAGCATGATCCTTACAAGTTGGACATCATTGTGAAGGTAAATAAACAGGTTTTCCAACGATGTAAAATACAATGCCATTTAGCATTGTAACAACAGAGAAATAATCGACCAAACACAAATTTCCAAACTTTTTTTCCCAAGTTTATTAGACTTGCACCTCTAAACAGGTGTTGTGTCGAGTACGGTTTCCCGTCGATATGTGTTTCCCCCATGGTTTCCCCCTACTTAAGTCTGAACATACCCTAAAAAGCCCCCTTCACTTTTTTTCCCGAGTTTATTATATCAAAGTTGTTGGTTCAAGTAAAATCCTGCAGATGTCACTGTTCAATATGGATGGATATTTGATACCCAGTTTCTAAAAATCAGTATAAAAGCGAAGAAATTGAGAATACTTTCTTGAATGTCAGCCAGGCACAGTAGACACATATTATGTACATCTTAATTGTGTTTAGAAACGAGCATCCGGTGTTTCGATATTAAAAGAATCACATGATATATGGCTTGCCTTCCTTTCACTTAACCACGTGACTGGTTGTTATGGCAGTTTCCCTCCTGCCGTAAAACTTGAGCCGCTGTCGCAAAGTAAAAAAAAAAGCTGTTGTGGTTGTGACAGCAGCTAGCAGCAGCAGTGACGTCGGCGCATGCGTTAGCCGAGCTTAGCTAGCCAGGTTTTAAACTGTCATTTCAGCAACAACACGGAGGATGTAACGTTTGTATTGTTTTACATCAACAAAATACAAATAAAACCCCTTTGTTTAGCGGCGAACACAGACACCGGATGTGAGAGGAAACATCAGTCTGTGTGGAGGAGAAACCATTTTATGATGACAAATTAGGAGACACTCGTTAGCTCGCTAGCTTAGTTTAAAGCTAGTAAACGGTCTAGTCTGGAGTCGTGGATGGGTTCGCTGTACACGGTACTCCTGGAAGAAACCGGTGCTTAGCGAACAATCATGGATACTGCCGAAGAAGGTAAATAACTCATTATAAAAGGCTCATCATTGCTTCTCTGTTTGGGGTTAATAACAGCTAGCATCACCAAGAAGCTAACGCTGAGCCGGCCTGCTAGTGGTTAACTAGCTGAGTAGTTTAGCAACCTGTCAGTGTAGTGTGAGGTTAATTCAGTAAGATGGGAGATGCTAAATGTTGTTTTAATGCAGCCAGCTCAACATGAGAGCATTGTAATGTATTAGAGAGAGTAAAAAAAGGACTAGATGTTAATGTTTCTTGTGATGTCATCAGTCTCCTGATGTATGACCATATAAGATAAGATGAACCTTTATTCAATATATATTCTTACTTATTTCTAGCATTAGGAGTCCTCATTTCCAAAAGACACATGTCTATAACACACACACAGTACCCCTACTCTCTAGTTTGCTTGGCTTTGGCAATGGGTATCATATAGATGTAACTCACACTCTGCCTTTTATTTACTCCTCTACTTCATGTTTTTTTTTGTTGTTTTTTAAATTTATCCTTTGCATCCTTTGTTTATTTATTATTGAATTGAGGCTTTGGCAATATTGTACACCTGACAGTCATGCCAATAAAGCAAAAGCAAATTGAATAGTAACTAAACGTTGTTTTAATGCAGCCAGCTCAATATGAGAGCAATACAGTGAAGCAGCAATGTAATAGAGAGTGTCAAAAGGACTAATGTTTCTAGTGATATCATCAGTCTCCTGATATATGGCCATATAGATAAGGGAGTGTGACTCATTTAGATGTATGTATCTTACTCAGTTTCTAGCATTAGGAGTCCTCATTTCCAAAAGACACCTGTCTATAACACACGCAGTACCCCTTTGGCAATGGGTATCATATAGATAAGCGAGAGTAACTCATTTAGATTTATGTATCTTACTAAATTTCTAGCTTTAGGAGTCCTCATTTCCAAAAGACACCTGTCAATTCAATTCAATTCAATATGCTTTATTGGCATGACTGTCAGGTGAACAATATTGCCAAAGCGTCAATT
>CAKAKR010057269.1:9785-28352 GCA_916700685.1 Adelosebastes latens | reverse complement strand
ATTGCGATCAGTGGAATAGAGAAGTGGAGTTCAACTTTGATTACAGTTTTTTTTGCAATTTGTGGTAGCCAATCTATTGACCAGGTCTGCTAAACCATAAGCACATTGTCTGTGTAGGAGCCAAAGTATGCATTTAGCCTGTTTTTGGTTTTTGTGTGTAGAGTTTAGACTAAGACAGCCCTAGTTTCAGAAACTGTGTTTTAGCATTTGCAAAAAACTGTAACTTAAACACGCCAATTTGTGCCGTTGACCAATAGCAAGCCATCTTGACAGTAATGACCTTCGAAAGTCCAAAACAGAGTAAACAATAGTAGCTTTTTGTTGCACCATCCACTCTTATTTCATTTCTTTCTCGGAGTAAACTGCTCCACAAAAGAGGAATGGTCTGCAGACAGTTACGCAATATGAATCAACTACGTAAACACGTGTTTTAAATATATTGTGTATACATATTGTCCCGTTAGTGACCAAGCTCATGACGTACAATCCTGAGGAGAAAATGGCTGACTAGTGCACGCATATCACCCGCTGGTATGCATGTTAGCGGTTAGCTCACCAGCTACAGTCATTTACTGGCTAGCCCTGTGAGTAGTCACTACGTCACCAAGCTTTTGGATTTTGCCGTTCCAAGTTCTGGCGTGACTGAGCCTTAAAACCACTGGGCTTTGTAGTTTTCAGCAAACGTTACTCAGACAGGAGTAAATGGTGCTTTAGTTGTGGACTATCGATCTATACAGTTTTGGGACAACAATGGAGGTGTATGGCATGAAGAATAAGCTATATCAGACAATACTTGATGATCATTTCATTGTTGGTGTTGGTCTTTCCATGCAATTTGTTGACAATACGGAAAATATATAATACCAACAGACTTTAAATCTGTAGTCATCATCTACCACCAGTTTTTTGTTCCCACACAATTAAGCTTCTGAATCAGGATTATGTGTGTAAGTAATGATGCTATTTTCAGTCTGAGACAGGAAGTAAAGAAGACTATTTCCACACCAGCACACTGGAATATTTTCTTTCGCTGAGGTCAAGAGGAAACCTTCATTACAGCACAGGAAGAGGAGCATCGACTGGCCGAAAATGGGAAATCCTGTTTCTCTGCATACATGAGAAAGCAGGCGTGTCCTTCACAGAGATTGATGGATGGATGGATAAATGGATGGATAGATGGATGGATAGATGGATAGATAAATGGGTAGATAGATAGACAGATAGATGTGTATGTATCATCTGGTGTCTATAGCTCATTTCATTTCTCTGTCTCACTCCATCACTCTCTCTGAGATCCTGAGGCCTTAGCCTCATGTGCTCTGATGGTAGAGGTTACCATGGCAACGGAGTGCTCTTGTGGCCCTGGATGTAGGCACACACACACACACACGCACACACTCACTCTTCTCCTCTCCCTCGATCTCTCTCCGTCTCTTCATGCATACATATTCGGAGCTACAGGTGCCCCCAAAAGTATCATCCTTTCCTGATTTTGATTGACACACTCGAGGGGCGGCGGATCACAATTAGTGATGGTGCTAATTTCCCACAATGCCCTGCAGCCACTGGGCACCCACTGCGCCCGCAGCCAGCTCATCAATATTCATGAGCCATCTGATGAATATGCAAATGGTGGAAACGCGGCGGTGTCCAGGTGAACAACCGCAGCGCACCAATCAGAGGCCGCCAAGCACGCTCGACTTCCAGGGGTGGGAGACGTGGCAGGAAGTGGCGTCTCAGGGCATCAAAGGCAACTCATCGTGATTATGATTCTAATTAATGCGTAAAATCTTGATGATAAACATTGAGATCTAAATTAATATCACAAATGATACCAAATCCTAGTCTGAATTTACTCATTTTAAACCAAAAGGGCTGCTTTAATCTGTTAATCCTACCATTAAACTCCCTCTTTGTGTTTATAATTTAACTCTAATATCTAGTGAATGGATGATTGTTCTAACTTTAACCTTAATCCTAACCTCAGCCATTTACATTATAAACCTAATTTTAATGGTAAACATGGTCTCATTTTAATGAATTATAACATTTATTATACCACTCCTAATCTCAAACTCTTGAATTGTAAATCTAACTTTTACTTTAATCCTAACCTTTCTTGGATTATAAATTCTTAATCTTCATTTCATGGACTATAAACCTTCTGCATTTGATTTTAATCCTCGCTGTTAATCCTGATTTAAACCTCATGGTTTATAAACCTCACTTAAACCGTAATTCTAGTTATAATCTAGCTACAGATCTTATCTAAAATGTTGATTTTAAGTAGATGGAATAACTCATATAAATCATAATTGTGTCATGAATACATTCTGTATGTAGATAAACATTAAATAAGTCAACAAACGCGTAAAATCAAACCTGAAAACTACCGGTATTTGAATAGATTTCTTTTCAAAGCACAGCTACTCTTTTATTTATTATTTTATTTATCTGAGGGACTCTTTTATTCAGTCATTTATTGCCTTTGTTTTTAAGTCTTAATCATTGGTATTCATACTATTTCTATCTCTTGGGCTTATTTATTCTAGTGACTTTTATTCATTTTAACATTTTATTGTTTATCGTTGTCATTTTTTTGTTTTGTTTTTTGTCTTTGCCGTTTTAATCTTGCTCTGTGAAGCACTTTGTGCTGCATGATTGTATGAAAGGTGCTATATAAATTAAGTTTAGTTGAGTAGAGTATTCCCAGATGTTAGAGCCCGACTGATAAATTGGTGGGCCCAATGTATCAGCCAATCAGTATCGGCACATATATATATTGACTAAGTAACAAGACATTGCAGTTCAGAAACGCCAAAGAAATTCGTATTAAGAATAGCGACAATAAGATATTTCAGACCTTTAAAAAAGGGAATATTTAACAGATTTTGATACAATTTGGTAGACAGGTAGGTTTTCACCCGAGGCGAAATGGAGTCAATTTTGGTGATGAACTTCATCTAGAATTTCAACCTTTTTTACTAAACAGAGCGTTTAAGTCCTAAGGGGTTGTTTGCAGAGTCAAGAAATCAAACTAACGAACTGAGGTGACAAGACATGACATCTGTGGGCGTAGTAGAGTTTAAACACAAAGTTCATCCTCTACAGTTTAAACCAACCACCCCTTAATTGTTGGGAGGTTGGAATATTTACGTAGATTCTACTAACCCTGCAACAGCATCTGTCTTGTTGTTACACTATGGTATGAAAGTGTTTTCGGTGTTCAAACATATAATCACACACATGAAGCCACACCGGGAGCTGCTCTGCTGCAGATCTGGGGAGGAAAACCAAAGCGGACAGATCAGAGCGGAGATATAATCAACCCTGAGTTCTGAGGAAAAAAAGCATTTCGCTGCTTCCTTCCAGTCCTCCTTTACTCTCTCATCTCAATACCATCCTCCACCACCGCCACCACCACCACCCTCCTCCGCCATCCCCTCTGTGTGGAGCTCAGTGCAGCAGCGGCGGCGGCTGGTGGTGGTGTTGCCGGCACAAACAGACCCAGTTCAGGGTTTGAATAGAGAAACTGGCAGCCGGAGCTGCTCAGGGCCCTAAGCACCAACTCTGAGATGGGGCTCACGTCGAGGCAGCGCTCCGGTGCAGAGTTCAGCTCAACCAGAAGGTTTATTGCTACAGTAGGTGTGTGTGTGTGTGAGTGTGTGTGTGTAGGTGTTATTGAGAAGCATGGCTTTCCCCAGAGAGATCCTCCATTAATTGTGAAGTGAAGGAGCCTGAGGGCGACACCAGGGACCTCCATTAAACACAGACAGGCAACTGACAACCTCTCTCTCTCTCTCTCTCTCTCCCCACTTTCTTTTCCTCTCACCCCTCATCCCCTCCCTCATTTATCCTCTAAAATTCAAATTCACATTCAAATTTAAACAAGGTTCATTGCCATGAAAGGAGAAAGCTAATGTTGGCAAAGCAATAACAGCACACAAAAGAAGAAAAAAAAATAGTTTTGTTGATTCTGGGAGGGCTGCAAACAAGGAACGCATCACCTAAATGTAGCGCGCATGCATAAGAGATTTGATTTTTGCAAATTTCAAGCAGCAATTACGGCTTGTTAAACAGCTTTTCTGTTATGCAGGAATCTCACTCTGTTTTTGTCTGATTCTTTGAGCTGAGGTCGACTCAGGTTTTATAATTTCCCCTGCAACACACACACCTCAGACATTTACAACTCAAGAGGCCCCAATTATACTTTTAAAACATCTGGATTTTCATTGCTCATATTTGTCTCGCTCCACAGTCAGCAGTCAGTGGAGATAAACTTTGTCTCCTCAGAAGCGAGTTGAAACTTGCTAATGGTGTTGGTTCTGTCCTTGGAGCCTGCCCATACTATGGGTGCTTTTTGTAGCTGGGCTGTGAGTCCCTTATGAACTTATTTCCAGAGCAGGGTAATTATTGCAGGTACAACGCCTCAGGACGAGCACCTGATTCCCAACAGGATCTGTCTGGACTCCTGAATGAGCCCCATATTGAGATCTTCTCCAAAACTGCCAGTCAGCAGATATACGGTAGATCTTCCGCCATATAGGAAGCTCCGGTTTCCTTGTCCCCTGGTGAATCCACAGCTTCTAAAAGTACGCTCTGAATGTTAAAAAAAATACTTTCAAATTGTCCACCAATTATCTGTCATTGTTCTCATTTTATCATCTTTCTTCCTGTGTGTTTGTATGAGCAGTGAAGGTCACACGCCACTAGAGGGAGCACCAGTAGTGTGGAAAAGACCCACATATGTCAGTCCTCACTCACCCCCTCCATGACTTTGACCATCACATACACTCACTCACTCATAGAGTACAGTATATGTACATACTGCTGTAGGCAAATACCAATGAACCTAATGGAGTCCACCTTAACTCTGATTATCAATGAATTTGCCAGGGTGAAGCACTGATGTGCATTTTATTCACGTGCACAAACATGCACACACTCGTACACACACACACACACACACACACATACGCTATAGCAGATGTTAAGGATTAGTGTGTGTGTGTGTATGTGTGTGTGTGTGTGCGTATAGCCTCAGGCACTGTTCAACAATGCATTATTCCTGAGTGCACCAGTTAAGAGGGGCACTCCGTCTCCATGGCAACCACCCCGGCTCTGATGTAAACATGGGGGTAGTTGAACGTCAGCCCCAATAAAGTCGAAGATTTGCCCCCCCCCAGATTACAGACAATAAGAGACGCAATAACACGGGAAAGTGTGAAAAATGTCACCGTTTCTTTTAAAAGAAGTCGTGAGGGTCGTCTGTGTGAGGGGACGTCTGAATAAATACTCATTTTTAAGCTCTGTGAACATCTCAAAATGAAGCTGAGAGCAATTCTTTGTGAAATGAAGGTCAAATAAACCACTTCTAAAAGATAAACATTCTTTTAATCTAAGCCTGGTTAACTGAAAGTTTACTCACAGCATCCTGAAAAATCTTAATCTTTAATCTTAGATGTAAAGAAACACCAACAAAGCCCTTTTACTTCCTGGCTAACATCTGAGGGATCTCCTGCTTTGTTATACGACGTAGACGCCTGCCAACTTTTGGCAGCCCGCAGAGAAGAATGGTGGATTTCTGGAGAGATTAGTATAATCACTGGAGTCCCACAGGGGCTAAATATAGGTCGACCAGAGGCAGAGGATCTAAGCTAAGAGAGGAGTAGGTACCGGTGGCCACGGGCAACATTTTGAGGCAACGTTGCAGGGCAACTGTGACCAACAGTGTGTTTTTCATTACACGTATTTCCCTTGGAGCCCACTGTTCGGCACAGGCTGTTACCACATAAAGCAGCCCACATTTCATGAAACATATTGTTCTTAACTCACTGTAAAATGCAGTTTTGTTGCCGCTTCATAGTCCTGAGATGGATGAGAGCACATCAATTGTGCCGATCAGTCAAAGCTGAAGGGAAACTTTCACTTCATCACTCGTGCGTTTTCTCTGAGATGCATTTGTAACAACAAAATGTGGCGTCCTAAAGTGTTAAATGAGTCGTCCTGCAGGAGAATATCAGCTTTAATTCTCTTCTGGAGGAAATAAATATTGTATGGTATTGTGTCATCTATTCGTATTACACTATCACATTCAGTTAAATCATACAACATAATATTATTTTGGCACATTTGTAGGTCACTGTACCATTTTATATCATTTATCGTACCGTTTTCTACTGCACTGATTGTACAGTGTTGTGAGGTGTTGAATCATACTCTGCTGTATAATTATGTTGTTATTCCTCAGACTTTACTCTTTTATTCGCCCTTTTTCTTCAGGAACATTTTGCCTCTCCCTTGATTTTTATGATTCAAAGAGAAAAAAAAATTGGTCACAGCAGGTTTACAGTCAACGACGTGACAAATATCCATTGCTTCATTTTAAGGGGTCACATGCCAAAAAGGTCTGTAGTTACTCAGTAACAGTCAGCAATGAGTAATTTAAAAGAAACAGTGTGTAGCATTTCGGGGGATCTATTAGTAGAAATGTAATATAATATTCATAACTATGTTTTCATTAGTGTATAATCACCTGAAACTAAGAATCGTTGTGTTTTGTTACCTCAGAATGAGTCCTTCATCTCTACATAGGAAGCGGGTCCTCTTCACGGAGTCCGCCATGTTGCTCCGCCATATTAGTAGCCTAGAATGGACAAACCAAAACACTGGCTCTAAAAAAAGCCTTCTGTGTTTTTACGTTACCTGAAGGCCACCGTAGTTCTCTGACCTGCTTGTGAAACCGTGGTAACATGAGCCGCAGAGTGCAAAACCGTGGTAGTTGCCGTCTGTTGATCCTAAAGTAGGGTTATTATGGTAAGGATGGCCTCTAAACGAGGCGAACGGCGTTACCACGGTTTTGCACTCGGCGGCTCACATTAGTCTTTGAAAGAGAGGAGTGAGCGCAGGGATACTCAGGAGAGTGGTATCAATCTTCTCATCAAACTCTCTGTAACTCCTGGGTGAAAGTCCGGTGTCTTTTGACCCACCCATCCACCCCGACCTCTTCCGTTCTACTACTACCACCTACTTCCTGGTTCACGATTATGTGGATTACATATGAATTGATTTGGTGGGATATATATATATGATATACAGTGAATTTACTCTTTGTAGGTATAGCTACCATTTGTCCAACATTCATTATAGCATAACATTATAGCATAGCATAATGTAGCATGCAGTAGAGCTTTGTTTATTAACCATAATGACCATAGATGATGACATTAAACAATAAAACAACAGAGTGCACCACATCATAAACCTGATATAACAGTTTTCATTCATTTCACTCTTTGCTATGATGAGAGTTTGTAAAAAAAAAACCCAACTTGTTCTGTGGTTCCCCGGGAAACAAACAGCGGAGTGTTGAGTCAGACCAAACCAAACCCAGCATGTCATGTCCACCACCTCATCCAGGCAGAGCCATTATTGTCTGGAAGCCACACAAGCAGAAAAGTAGGGGCGACGGGGGTTATAATGCTCATGAGTGTGTTTATAAGAGTGTGTGTGTGTGTGGATGCTAAACTCTCTCTCCATTGGAATGGGTTCTAGTGTGTGTGTGTGTGTGTGTGTGTGTGTATCTGACAGCTCAGATGAGGACTGGCTGCAGGCAGCTGCTTTGCTCGAGGCCACATTCAGTTCCGTCGCACTGCATTAGTCCCCAACCAACCTGTCACCCCTAGCAAGAGAGTGATAGCACGCAGCACACACACACACACACACTGCTAAACACATTTACACTCTTTCATCAATCACCACTTTCCCATGTGTTCACGAGCGCAAAACATAACATGCTGACACATGCGAAGCAAACCTATAATGCAAAGATTACTCCTCGCTTAATCTGGTGTTGATCGTACACGGTGGCGTCGCTGCAGCTTCCTGTCCACGCTGTTTATCAGTCAGTGTGTGTGTGTGTGGGGGGGGGGTAGTTAATCAGAGCGACTATAGCCAAAGTGCAGTGTGAGTGTGTGTATTTATGAGTGTGTGTGCAGTCCGTCAGTGCTGATATGCTAGTGAGGGGGACTAACCGGAGTTGAGTGGAGTCTTTTGTAGCGCAGGCGAGGCCCTCAGGCACAGCCCCAGACCTAGATCCCCCCCCACCACCACCACCACCCACCCACACATCTCACACACACACACACATAAGCACACACACACACCACATGCATATGCCCTCGGCCGTCGTGCTGTAGATCTGATGTGACAACTACAGTGGGGCAGACTTTCCCACCATCACCCTGCGTTTTCGACGGGATGTGACCGCGAGTGTGTGTGAGTGTGTGTGTGTGTGTGTGTGTGTGCAGCGGCGGCGGTGGTGGGGTGGGGTTAGTTGAGGGGTGCCATAATGAGGCTTGGTTTGGTGGGACAGATGTTGGGATTCGGAGGGCATCGGTTGAGACAAGGAAGTGATGGTTCATTAGTATGAGGATCTCTCTCTCTCTCTCTCTCTCTTTCAGCCTGTCTGCTTCCTTCTTGTGTTTTTCTGTCTCTATCACTGCCTCTCTCTCTCTCTCTCTCTCTCTCTCTCTCTCTCTCTCTCTCTCTCTCTGGTATGATTTCCTGTGCCCGGAGCCACTGACAGAGGCAATTCTTCCCCACTCTGCTGCAATGGTGCATCTCTGATTAACTTTTAATGACTTCACTATAACAGCCAGACACACACACACACACACACACACACGGAGGCTGGTGGTGGAGGAGGCTGGCGATGAGATGAATCGACCGAGAAGTTTTCACTTTGGCTCAGCCGGGCTAATAGTCCGTAATGCAAGCGATACATCGGAGCAATCGGATAGCGTGGAGAGTTACAGCCTCTTGCCCTCAGTTGAGAGGAGGGCGGTTGGGCAACAGTGCTCGAGAAGTTGCTTCAGCATAACTGCTGTGATCGCGGATGAGGATCTAATGTCTGATAGAGTTTAACCCTTGATTTATTGCTCCTTTCCTGATAGTGCTGAACAAAATTTATGTTTGCAGAGCTGTAGACTTTAAACACGAGGCATGGACTTGAGTCACCATCAATTTGACATGTCAAAGTCAATTTAATCTTCACAAGGAGGACTACACAGCCTGTTGAAACAGCTGTATCTGAGTGTCTTAGGTTTGGAAACAAATGATAAAGAAGAAGCCTGCACTATAAACTTTTGGTGTTGAGTTTGAAAGATGTGGGTGTTTACCAGTGAAAGATGCTGTTTAGTTGCATTATGGGAAGTGTATGATCCAGTACTTTTGGAATTAGATCCATTCGAGGGATTAAGGAAATCTCAAAACTTGACTTAGACTGTTCTCAAATAGCACAAGACTCGACTTGGACTCGGCACAAATGACTCAAGTCTTTACTTGGAGTTTTTTCCAATGACTTAAAATCTGACTTATAAGACTTGCTCCCATTGAATCTAAGTATATGACCCATTAAGAAGAAGGCAACATAACAAAACAAAACCAAAAACTGGGTGCCTGAAATGAGAAGCAGAGAACTGCAGCAGCAGCCAAGCAAACAGAGAGAGAGACTGCTAGAGGCAGCCAGAGCTTTATAGACTGGGAACACTGGGCCCAGGTGTTCCCAGTTGGCCCTAACAATCCCCTGCCACCAGGTATCTGGAAAACAGGAGTCGTCACAGTACAAGTGGAGAAAGCTTTAATTAGAAGCAATGAAATGCTTCATAATATTCCTGAGATTGTTAAAAAAAAAAAGTCTAAAAGGGAGGACACTTTGAGAGAAAGCAGAATGAGTAGACATTACTACAAACCTGCCATGTGCTTTAGCACACTAACAAATGGATGTTAAATACTCACCAACTGTGGTACAACGAGAAACCCACTTCCTGCCCAGTTGTTTAGAAACAATTTATTCACACTTACAGTTAACAATCAAGTTTGAAGTGGTATTATTTTGGGGATTTTAGAGTTTAACAGGCTGATAGATTTTGAGGTTGGCCTATGAGGGAAGAGTTGGAGATCATTAAAGATTCTAACATTCAGACCATTAATATAGTATCAAACAACTATTTGCGATGTAAAGATATAGTGGAGCACATGTTTGTGTTGAAGTTTAGGGTAAGAATATCAGGGTAAGACAACCAGAGGCAGAGCAGGGGGGTCACGCCTTGCATGGAAGGAAAAAAATGTTGCGACCGAGAAGGTCTGATGATGTCATTTTGCATAATAATTAGTCATGTGCTTCTCTTCGTTGTACGGAGAGTTTGTATTTTTGGAGCAATGGGCCTTCGGAATAATGGCACGGCTCTGTTAGCACTGTTAGCTGCGAGCAGCCGGCTCAACCGTCGCCATGTTGAGAGCCGTGCGGAGGCAATAGAAATGCTCTGAATTTCCGGTTTAGCACCTTTAAATTAAATTAACAGCAAATTGTACATTTCAACTAATGCACTCCAGAATGTACATTATTAAAAATAACTTTATTGCATTACACAGAGAGATGATTCTGTTATTTAAAATACGCTCATTGGCATAAATGATGTAGACGAAATAATAAAAACACCTGTCTGTATAACACAATACAATCCAACAAACTACCATCTACCAAAATACAGTTGAATCAACACCTCTTTAAAACAGTTTAAACAAAAACTGAGCATTATAACCTTCATGACGGTAGGATTTCCTGCAGGACTGTTGTATTAGACTGCATTAGTTGTTATTAGTGCACCTAATAAACTGGCAACTGAGTTTATATTACGCTGAATAACATTTGTGTCATTTTCCAGACTTTGTTTTATAATAAAAGCACGTAGCTGGTTGATGGTGTGAAGCTGAATCTTAGTGTTGAATGATTGATTTCTTTAGAAATCCTGATCAAGAGGAAACTTAGTCAGAAAATAAAAACAGGTATAAACTCTTAAACCAGCATCATTATATGTGTCTACTTTGTCTCTGCTCTGCTCTTCTTGTACTTTCTCAGACGTTCACATGCAGAGAATCCACATCTGTGAAAAGCCTTTTCATTCGGAGTGTTTTCTCCTCGGGGCGGAACATAAAAATAACATAATCATAAATCCCACATAAAAGAATAAAACAATACAAATAAAACCAATGCATGGACGGCCATTAAAATAAACTGTCTTTATGAAGTGTGGCGTCTCTGTCTCTCTCCCTGCTGCGCACACCTGCTGAATAGGCAGCCGAGTGTTGTCGGGGTATTGATGAGTTCAGCCATTTTGTTTTTTCTCCGGGCAAAACTCTCTCTTTCATGTTTCTGATCAGAAAGAAGGAAAACAGTTATGAATTAAACATGCAGGCGAAATACCTCTGCCAGATCCATACCTTACTGCATTTCCAACAATGCTTTTTGAAGTCTGCTTTTCTCTCTGCCTCGTCGGGAGACTCTTTAGGCGGTTCCGTCTACTTTCATAATTTCAGTTGATTATTTTCTACAACTCAGCGACCCGCTAACACTAACAGGTTGTGTAAATATATGAGACTTGTTTCATGTAACAGGTTGTTTTCAATTCAGTCCTGCTGTGGGAGCTGCTTCTAGAAAACATTGCACTTATTGGTTATTTGCATTTTTGGTCCTCAAGTACAATTTCAGAACCACCAAGTCCATTTAGTAGCTGTTTTGCAGCTTTCCGTTGTATCCACGTTGACTTAAAGTTGAGTTTTAGAGTTTATTCTTGACACATAGGGTCACGTGGTCCATTTAGCAGCTGTTCTGGAGCTTTTGATCGTATCACACAATCTTCTTCAGCAGATGGAGTTCAGAGTTGATGGTGATGGAGTTCAGAAAACATCAAGTCACTCATAATCATTTTGTTTTAAGATGTTTTTCATTCTTTTCTCACCTGGTTTCATCAACCAGCCTTGTCTCAAATGGCGTATAAATTACATAATAATAAGTCATTTTGTGTGCAATAAGAACGTCTTTCTTGCTTTTGGCGTGTCATGTGTGCGCCATGTAGTCTGTACTGACTGCAATGTAAACGTATCCGTGTATATATATGCTACACTCGGAGAGCTAGTGACGGAGAATACAAAGTGAGAGAGACTGCTTATGTGTTTGTGTCAAAGCCTCGGTATTTGATGCCCTGGGAATGAGAACGGGCTGGATAAACGTCAATGCTAAACAGTGTTTATAAACCTCGGAAAAGACGTGTTCATATGCTCGTGCATGAAATGCTCCAGCAGCAGCAGCAGCCTCTGCGGGGACCAGTCCAGACAGTATATGGGTGTGATGCCACTCCTCATACGCGCACATCATTTTAAAACGAGACAATGATTCTTCAGTCGAGGTTTAGTTACAACTCTGGACTAATGCAAGATGGAAAGCAGTGGATTGACATTGACTGTTGATTAAATATTGAATTGAATTGCATCTTTCAGTAAATAGTAACCATAAAGGATTTGAGCCAATTGATTTTATACTTGAATATGTATAAAGGGAAATCTGGGGTCTTGTAGCAGTGTAATACACCGGGGTGTCAGGTGTGATGGTTTACATGGCTCACGGGTCAGGTTGGAGCGCCCCTTCGCAGAATTTGTCTACGGGGCCGCAGCGGGGAGGTCTGATGTTCGCTCTGGATGCAAATGAATCATCCAATATGAACACAATTCCTGGAGAAACTGAGCTGACACATTCATATCCCATCACAGCATTTCTCTTCACGCTGTATGGATCTCCTTCATTTTTAAAAAAGGACGGTATATTCAATAGGTCTCTAGTGTGGAGCGGCTTATTGCACACACTGCTTTTCTTTGACTTGTCAGATAAGTCAATCCCTCCTCTTTCTTTCTTTCTTTTTCTCCACTAATGAGGATGATCATCTGTCACTTCCACACACGCACTCTCTGCTTCCTCCAAGGCCACCTTAACCACTGGTTATGCTAAGTGTGTGTGCTTCTGTCTGTGTGTGTGTGAGGTTACTCAAAACCTGCAGTGATACAAGCCTCACCCCACTGCCAACCCATTACATTTAATGGAGATGTTTATCGTCACATGATGGTTTGACAGCTGCGTCAGAAGTTTCCACATGAAAATACTCCAAAAGTATTAAAGATATTAAAAACTGCAACGTTTTTGGCTTCAGATGTTGAGAACTGGGGATTTTGGTGCTCTGCTGATATAAGAAATAAGACCATTTGGTAATCATGGAAAGAAGAGAGATCAAAAAAAGTCTTGATAATGTTGTATAAAATGCCATCAGCTTTTCAAAGCGCATACATAACTTCATTTCTGTGTATGTGTTGTGTCCATCTTGCCTTGTGTCCATGTGTTTCTGTGTGGTTGAGTGCTATGCTGTGTTGCATCTCCCCGCGGTGGAGATGGAAGGCGACATGGCGGGCTGCTCTCTGTCAGAGGAAGGCGAGTGTTAATATTTAACCGAGGGAGGCTCTATTTAGAGCCCGCCGCCTCTCCTTCTCCCTGGTGGACAGCACAACGCCGATGCCGACCGGCGCCGTTATGGAGGAAAGCTGTAGGAGGCAGCCGCACGTCACTAAGTCTCCCTGACAGAATCAGTTTGCAGATGAGCTTTAAAACGCGTCGCGCTGTTTTCCATGCCTGCGTGTTTGTGTGTGTGTGTGTGTGTGTCCTGACAATCTCTAATTTAAGAGTTTCTCCTCAGAGAGAGACTTGCATGGCATCCCAGCATGCTTTGCACCAGAACACACAGGCCCATTGCAGGGCATTCGGGTACAGCGGTGCTCCCCCAAAAGTGTAAAAGCCCACAGACTGAAACATTTCTTTTATCCCCTCAGTTGTTGCTTCAACCCGAGTTAACCTCAAGTTTCTTCTTCAGCCTGATGCTCATCTCATACTCTCACTTATTATAGATTAAAGTGTTGAAATGAAATAACAGACCTGTAAACTTCCAGCGACACTTAAAAGATGAATCCTGTAAGTCCTGGATCAATATTTCTGGAGGAATGTCTGCAAACTGTGGAATGTGAAGGTCGGAAGTGGCCTCTCTTGACCTTTAACCTCCAGGGTGAGACCTTTTGTCAAGTGCTCCACAAAAGCATCTTTTCAGCACGAGGAGCTCTAGTGTCGACCCCTCCCTCCCTCTCCTTCCTCCTCCTTTTGTTCAGAGGCCTTGTAGGCATATGGATGTGAGGTGTGAGAGTGTGTGTGCACTTGTTTTATCTTGAAGTGTGCTTGAACAAATCACTTCAGATTTCTTATCTGCCCAGTTGACTGTAAATTCTCTAGGGCTGTCCACAACTAAAAAAGTTCTTCGTCAACTAACATTCATACGATTTTGTCGATTAATCGATTAGTTAATTTAATCAACAGATCTGTAAAACTGAGTTTCTCCGCAAAGAATCACATAAAAGCACCACTTTAAATAATGTGTTTATCAGAGATGTGACTCATAACTTTCTTGGAAAGCATGAAAAAAGCTTAAAAAACGACTCATCGACTAAAGAAATCTTAGTCGTCGAAGACCAAAACGATGATTAGTCGACTAATCGACTAAGAGGGGGCAGCCCTAACATTTTCAAAATAAAAGCTGGGCTCGTATATGGCCTGATCTCAAATAATAGCCCTGTACTTTTGGAAAAGTGTGGAAAAGATAACAGGGTAAAAAACGGTACTGTAAGCTAGGATGTTCTGCATAATATACATTAAACTGCATTAATTCCATCAGTACAATACTCATTGCTCTGCAGCTCTCACTTTCTCTCTACTGCTCTCAATTACTGATTCATTTCCATCAGTCCTGCTGCATTTTTGTCTTTAATTTACTGTTGATCCGTCCACACATGATCAGCGGTGAAATCGCTCTGCGCTGGCTGTGCCATTGTTTTCCTGTGGCGAGAGCGGTGCCGCCTGACTATGGGTGGAAGTACTACCATTGGCGTGGCGCACCGCTCAAAATTGCCACCGAGCGCTGCGTTCAAAGTTCAAATTATTTCAACTTTGACCTCGGTTGCCGCTGACCTTTCAAACCGCAACCAATGAGATAATGGCCCAAACTGTTGTTGGTGCCTAGAAACGGGGAATGCCGCTCTTTGCACTCTTTTTGGGGAGATATTTTACCCGCTGCCTCTGCAAGGATCTGCGCCCAACCAAGCGATAAGTGAAGAAGAGCAAATTTCTTATCATGTGAAGGCAGCTTTAAAGAAACTTCACACTTTCTGCAGATGGTTTACAATAAAAGCCTTCCAAGTAAGGGAAAGGATTGTTCCTCCTGAACCACTTGAAGGATTTTAATGTGAAATATGATGGTAAAAGTATGGGATGTCATGGTGATCTAGGGTTTTAAGATGCTGACCGTGTGATCACAGCATCCCTGGTCAGGTCAGCCCTACTTTCTGTCACATTTCTACTGTCACTATCAAGGCAGAAACATCTTATAAAACATAATAAAGGAGAAATGAAGAGTAAATATCTTTCTCCAATCTCAAAGAAAGACTTTCTTCTCTCTACAGTTGAGGTAAATAAAGCCTCCAGCTACTATTTGTGAATTTATGGTACAGAATAAATAAACGGTACCTCCAAAAAGAGCCTGACCACAAACCTCGATTCACACCAGCTAACCCTGCAACAAGCCTCACATGTATATTTTATAGTTATATTTCTCCAATGTTAATCTACGTCCACTTCCAATCTAACGTGTGATGTCAAATGTGCTCTAAAATCTGGAGGTTACTGAAGCAGAAACTAGATATCCCGATAACAAATTAAGAGTAAACCCTGCTGAACTTCTGTATCATTCAAGGCTATAGCTCTCTAGCAAAATTTAATTAGCAGATACGGATAAAGCATTTCAGATGTGTGTGTGTGTGTGTGCGTGATCTGATGGGATCAATAGTGGTTTTGGGAGGCCCAGTTGGCAGCTGCTGAGAGCAGGAAACAGGTGCAGACATGGCTGCTTGATGTACGAGGCGACTGAAATGAGATGAAACCACTTGACCCCCAGAAGAACCAATTAATTACACTAAATCTCCAGCAACGGTGAAACTCGGAGCGGTTCGACTGAGGCAGATCAGCGAGGAATGCCTGGATCCAGCGCAGCCCCGCCCCTCTCCCACAATGTTTCCACACATCTGTTCCAATAAAGAGAGAGATGATAAAGTTAACTGAGAAAAACCAGAAGAGTTGAAATGTTTGCTGCCTGGCAATTAGCTGCATTTTCTAATGACGCACGAAATGTTGCACAGAGAGAGGAGAGAGATAGGGAGCCAGAGATTGGCAGATACTGGGAGGATTTTCAACAGGGCTCTTCCTGGGAGTATTGTGGAGCAGCAGCTGAGATGTTAGGCATGCTAATGCTACTGCTAATTATGCAACTGTGTGAAACTGGCCAGCAACACGCACAGACACACACAGCAGCACCTCAGAGACAAACAAACTGGCCAAAGCAAATACAACACACAGAAAGATAGTTAGTAGGATATTTCAAAAACATTGGGAGCGATATCTGGTGCAGATCCAGATCCAAAAGCACCATGTGGCCATGTAGTAGTAGCTGCTGTGTGTTAACGTCTAAACTGTGAGGCTGTGAAGTAAAATGTCTTCTTTTCTTTGTTTGATTCCTTCATTCATGACGTTAAAACAGCCACAATTTGCAGCAAAATCAGTTCATGATAACAGGCCGGCGTGATCAGCAAAATGAGTGTGACTCTTTGGCGTCAAGTTCAACACACGCATAGGCTATTTGTACCGAATACCAATATCAAACAGGCAGTACTGACCATTGTGGGAGCACAGAGTCCAAAACAGAGGAAGCCATCGTAACTTATTAGCTGTGTTGCAACATTTTATACCCTGCTTTGCCAGAGTATAAACTGTTCCACAAATGAGGAATGGTTTTCAGACAGTTATGAGGAGTTGATGGTACAAATATGTCTTTGGAATAAACTGTTGAGCCAGCGACTGACCTACAGTAGGGTTGCCAACCATCACTTGAAATAAAGAATCATCCCGTATTTGGAAACTAAAAGACGTGTTCTGTATTGAACTGATAAGGGATGCGCTTTGTTCCATAATTTTGAGAATCATTTCAGTGCAAATCTTTGGGAGACAAATATTACAGGTTTGACTATTGGGAACAGGGCGATTTTTTTGAGATAGAGAGAAACCCTCCTGATCTGTCGTCAGCCTGTCTGTCATGTTATCTTCAAAACAGAAAATGCGCTTCTCATTGGACATGACTCGATTTAAAAAAAAAAAATGGCAACCTAAGCGTGTAGTCCGCTGGCAAAAAAAAAACCCAGAAGAGATTACAGAAGTACAGAAGGGAATGGGAAAATACAGTTGTGTTTTATTCTAAAGAATGAGAAAATATTATATGTTAAATTGTTGTTTTACACAGTCCAAAGAAAACTCTTGAATGTATGTATGTAGTGTGTTAGCAGTTGGCGCAACAGCTACAGTAATTCCCCGACTAGACCTATGAATAGTCACTTCATCACCAAGCTTCTAAAGCCACATATTTGGTGAGACCAGGGCCCATTTCCACCTAAACATCTTCTTCTATTTATCGAATTTTGCTGAAGCCTTGAATATACTCCAGAACAGATGCTTACAAGGACAGCAGCGGACGCATAGTAGTTCTGGTAATACTGTTGCCACGCGGTCAATTGTCGGTATACGGATTTCCGGATGCAGCGGACGCCCCCTGATGACGAAATTTACATCATGCGGACCCTAGCGGACTCTCACATACTCGCGGATGCGGAAAGTATAATTGAGGCCTGACTTTTGGACATAACATATTTGGATGAGTTTTTTTGATGTACAACACCGTTTTACTTGTTGTTAAATTGTTTGTGAAATGCTTCGTAATAATGGTAATATTTGCCATATTGCCTTAACTCTTGAATGCATTGATTGCAACCTAACTTTAATGACAAGTTTAGATAACTCAGTGTTCATCAGTCTGACAGTTATGTATAATTATTATTCATTCTTGAATGAACCCCTGGTTTTAGGTATTCTGTCTGTGACTTTGTGTCCTATTTTTCCATCCTTCCAACAGTAGGCTATTTAAATTCTGGGGGAAAGAATGAATATTTTGATGGAATTTGACACCGACAAAGGTGAAATAAAATGATGTTACATAACTATTAAATACGAGCATCATTTCCAGCCTTCAAAACCCTTTGAAACCCTCGGGTATGTCAATCAGCAGTAGGTGCATTCAGCCGGGTGGAGGAGGGTGTTTGAGGTGTATAGGTATCAGGTGGCCTTCTCTTCTGAAGCGCCAGGCTAAAATTTTGAACGCTGCCCTAATTGAGTGCCCCTCCCTTGGCCGGCGTGGTCCTGGTGTCCCCCCTCTCGGGGCCCGGGGGGGCCGGTGTGGCCGTCTGGGGGGGCCTGACCCCAAAACCCTGCCCGAGGCGCTGACTGCCACCAGCCTGAACCCTCCCGAACCCCCAACCAGCTCACTCCCCTCGCCGGCTTTCTCTCTCTGATGCTCTGCTCCTCTCTGTCCAACTGGCTCTGAGCTACAGACTTCTTTTGTCTGTCCTCATTAGAATACTGATCCTACACACACACACACACACACAGACACACACACACACACACACAGACACACACACATGCACACACACACACACACACACACACACACACACACACACAGACACACACGATCATACACT
>CAKAKR010057268.1:33034-77869 GCA_916700685.1 Adelosebastes latens | reverse complement strand
CCTCCTCCTCATGCTGGTCACCAACCTGGTCACACGTTGCTGTGGGATGGCGTTCCATTCCTCAACCAGGATTCGTTGCAGGTCAGCCAGCGTGGTTGTGTTGGTCACTCTAACACGTACAGCACGCCCAAGCTGATCCCACAAGTGTTGAATTGGGTTGAGGTCTGGACTCTCGGCAGGCCGTTCCATTCTCTCTACTCCCACATTGTGGAGGTAGTCTGTGATAACCCTGGCTCTGTGGGGGCGAGCGTTGTCATCTTGGAGGATGAAGTTAGGTCCCAGATTGTGGGATCACCACTGGCTGCAGAATCTCATCCCGATATCTCACTGCATTGAGATGGCCTTCAATGATGACAAGCTTTGTTTTGCCAGTGAGGGAGATGCCGCCCCACACCATGACACTGCTCCCACCAAAAGCTGTTACTCCATCGGTGCAACAATCGGCATAGCAAGAGAATATACTGTTTAGCATTGGCAGAGAATTTTGGCAAATTTCACTTGGGCGCTACCCACATAATCAGCTGTGCTGCTCATCCCACAAATACATGATCCTTACAAGTTTGACATCATTGTGAAGGTAAATAAACAGGCTTTCCAACGATGTAAAATACAATGCCAATTAGCATTGTAACAACAGAGAAATAATCCACCAAACACAAATTTCCAAACTTTTTTTTCCGAGTTTATTTTATGTTTCTACTAGAACATGTTAACATCCTGTAATGTTAAAAAAAACCTTTATTTTCCACATACTCTCTGAATACGCCTGCATTTACCCTCTGTCTGAAGCGCTCTGTTTTAGCACATTTCAACGGAATTGCAAAGGAGTTGCGTTGCTAGGCAACAGCTTGGGTCCATGTTTACTTCCTGTGAGCTGGTGTCATTCACATAGACTTCGTCCGAAATTGCATACTATGCACTACATACTCAATAGGTGTACTATCATTCAACATACTTTTGTGTGAATAAACAGTAGTATGTATGTTTTCGGACGCACTGAGCAGTAATTTACGTCGTCACTTCCTGAGAGCCTCCTTGCCGGTTGAAGACGTGCCAACCTATTGTGACCAAAACGATGGTTTGTGAGAATCAAATTCTGAATTAATTTAAAATATATATTACGCCTAGCGAAGTGAAATCATATACTTACATTTAAATTGAAGCGTTATTGATGTTACAGAGCTGTCTGTCAACGTCCGTAATGAATGTCGTCATTACCGCATTGTATTGTGGGATATTTATCCTGCTGTAGTGTCCAGCCTTAAACAGCATGTTAGTGTGGAATTTTGGAAGCAACCATACACTGCAACCAGAACTAAACTGGGAAACATGTACAATGTTTACGTTAAAAGCTGTGAAATGGTCTTTTTATTGCAGATTTGTGACATCACAAATGGAGAGAAATCCTGACAGATTGTTTCAAAGGCACAGTTTCTGAAGACGGACTGTGTGTATCTCTCCATGGATTGAACGTTTCGATACTGTCACAGAATTTATATAACACTTAAACTTACTTTACAATAAAAAAGACATGAAAATCTCTTTTTAAAATACGGGACCTTTAATTTAAGAATAACTTAAGCACTGACTTTTTTGTGGATAAAAAGGATGTAAAAGGTTAAGTGAGTTCATTACAGCTCATACAGAAATGGCGTGTTAAGATTTCTCACAGATGTGGAAGGAGTGACTCAGTTGTCCTGACCCTCTAGTCAGTGTCTCTGGTGGCTGTATTTGCAGCTCATTGCAGCTGGGATGGTAGTGGCAGTCTGAACTGTTTCGGTGTTCCATCCGAGTAAGCCTGTTTTTAATCTGTTTTTAGGAGTTAATATAGTTATAACCCTGTCAAGTCTAGTCCCACATACTGTCCTCTTTGAACAGATTTAGCACTCCCTTCAGCATGTTGGGATTTTCTTGATTTTTACTCGGGATATTTGCACATCGTTTCGGTGTCTTTTACAGTCAAAATGAAAAGCTTGTGGGGAAAAGGGTACTGAAGGAGCTCTAAAAAGACAGAAAATTATTTTCTGATTAACTCTAAGTGCTGCGCGTGAATGAAACTACTTCTGAAGTTGAAATACGTTTGTGTGTGTTTTCAGGCAGAGAACATACACATCAGTAGGCTGGTCTAGAGCTGCAACTAAAAATTATCTTTGTCATCCATTAAAGGTCCCATATCATGCTCATTTTCAGGTTCACACTTGTATTTTGTGTTTCTACTAGAACATGTTTACATGCTGTAATGTTCAAACAACACATTATTTTCTTCATACTGTCTGCCTGAATATACCTGTATTTACCCTCAGTCTGAAACGCTCCGTTTTAGTGCATTTCAATGGAATTGCGTTGCTAGGCAACAGTTTGGGTCTGTGTTTACTTCCTGTCAGTTGATGTTATTTACATTCACTGCAACAGGAAATAAACTGGGACACATTTAGAATGTTTATGTTTAAAACAGTGTAATGATCTAAATATTGTATATTCGTGACATCACAAATGGACAGAAATCCTAACGGCTTGTTTCAAACGCACAATTTCTGAATACGGGCTGTGTGTATTTCTCCGTATATTGAGCATTTTGATTGTTTAACAGCATTTTTATAGCACTTAAAACTGCTTTATAATATAAAAGACATGAAAACCTCACTTTTTACAATATGGGACCTTTAAGGCCGTTACACACAGGCAGCATTCTTATTGTTTTTTCAAACTGTTGTTATTGTCATGACTACTTTATTCATGAAGCAAAAACACGGAGGCTCGGTAGGCTCCGAGCCAAGACGGCAAAATGTATTACTCCTTCCAACCTTGACAAAGGCAGCGCAGACCAGATCCACTCCTTAAGTTCTTACCTTTCACAATAAAAGCCCTAGACATATATTATTCGCAAGCGAGTATTTCTGTTGTTTATTCGTCACGCCCCCGTTGTGTAAAGGTCACAAAATGACCACAATTTACTAAAACCAGAGGTGATGTCCTCAAATTGCTTGTTCTGCTCAACCAGCATTCCGAAACCCCAAAATATTCAGTTTTCTAGCTCGTCAGAGAAAGAAAATAATTCTCACAATTGAGAGGCTGAAATTGAAGCTTGAAAAATTACAGTTGCCAATTAATTTTCCTTCAATCGACTAATCGATTAATCAACTCCTCCATCACCACATTAGGCCCCAAATGAAGTCTGTCCTACGACTACTGTCGGTCTTCAAAACGCTGTAATATTATAACACTGTAACTATAATATTGCAAGTTAAATATAAGCCAGCGCGGTTGTGAATGATCTCATCGACTCGTCGGCTCTAATCATCACTCTAAATCTCACACCTAATGATGCAGTCACCAGGTGTCGGATGAGAAAAACTTTTACTTTGAAACCAAAAGCCTTACCTCAGTTTGTCTGGTTTCAAAGTCCCTCAGTTGTATCTGGTAAAGGGAATGATTAAAGGGTTGGTGCCAAAATAAATATTTCTTGCTGCTGCTCGACTTGGCCCATACTTGCATCAGCAGATGTTGGATTTCAGGATGATGATTTGAGCCTTCAGATACATAGCTACAGAAAGGCTGTCATACTGTGATAAAGACAGGTCTCGTTGCAAAACAGTCAAGAGCTCTTTCAGTAGTGGTATTTGATGTCAATGCATCAAGAGCAATGTAATACTTTTACAAAATAACAGAAAATCAGTGTGCGAGATACGCGGTGGTTCATAGTGCTACGGCTATACGGAAGTCTTACACAGACTCAATATATAAGATTTCAATAATGCAAGCCAAGGCAATCAACTATATACACTCTTTGCACACACATCACCAAGGCTCATATCGCTAAAAGTAACGCCACTCACAAAACTACACTACCACGTAACAACTATTCCCTGCAACAGCATCCACACAGCACACCGGCCTCTCTCGCTGTACAACTTTTCACCTCATGCAAAGCAGGTCTGTCAAAATTCAGTCACAGCGTACCGAGTCTGTATTTTTGGCTGGACCGCAGAGGACCAGCCCTACAAACGCAAAAGTCTGTCACTGAGTGAGTGAGTGAGTGAGTGACTGACTGACTGAGTGAGTGAGTGAGTGAGTGATGAAGTTACAGGATTGGTCGGCCGACTGTTGGAGTTTCCTCATTGGCCGTTGTTCTTTCAAAATGAAAAGGCGGAGACCAGTTCTGTGTTTACATTTTCTGGGGAGCAAGCCACTTGTCGCTGCTGCGGTATGAACCCAAAATAATAATAATAATAATAATACAATAAACAAATAAAAAATGCCGAAATAACAACATCATGATGTCGATTTGTAAAAGTCCACTGCTTTCCAGGTTGTACGGGGTAACAACTTTTGCATTGCGGACCATTAGGGCCACACATGGCAGAAGGAATTACCAGAAACAACCGGGTATTCAATGACAATATAAGATTACAATTGTAATACTGAACACTGCTGGTCATAGTAAGCTTTAAAAAGACATTTTTTGACAATTGAAAGTGACAAATAATTGTTTTAAAGATTTTGCTGTTGAGGCTTTCAGGGGGTCTCAAGTGTCAATGAAGATAGTAGGTTGTATTTTGCACACTGCCAAAGATATAACATTTCTCAGGAGTTTAACTAAATTATCATATTAAATCAATATTCATTATTCAACTCACTTCTATTTCCTTCACAAAGGAAGTGAGTTATTTAGTTTGAAAAGAAAATAACTGATCTTTTTTAACTAAAAAAATATGGTGTATGATCACAAAAATGTTAATAATACAATAATATGATGGGAAGACATATTTGAAATTGGAGTATGCTAATGGTGGTCATTTTTAGGGATGTACCGATACCGGATCGGATATCGGGCCGATACTGACTCAAATAGCTGGATCGGATATCGGTGACAATGGAGCTGATCTATTACATTAATTTCTATGTTTATATACTATATACATTATATACTGGAATTTGAATTCCTGTTTAAGTTTTGACCAATTTGTTGCTGCATTTAAAAGGTTTACACCTGAATTGTATTTCCTGTTAATTTTGCAGATTTTTTTGCCAAGTTGTTGTGATTTATTATTTTAATAATAAATAACAATTCAGTAAATTTATATCTATTTATTTATTTCTTACATTTTCTTTTACAAAGTTAATAAAGCAATGTTTCCGTAACCCATAAAGGAATGATCCCAGTCACTTCCACACAGTGAGGCATAGATTATTATTTAAACACTGGTATCGGATCGGTACTCGGTATCGGCCGATACCCAAAGCCCAGGTATCGCTATCGGTATCGGGACTGGAAAAGTCAGATCGGTGCATCCCTAGTAATTTTTCTGAATCACAACTAGATTTAAATAGAGTTTTCTTTATTCAGGGGTCGGAGTTACAGATACATATCTAGAATCTCATCATTTTTGACTGAATATTACTTTGTGTATAAACTGCATAGATTTAGAGACACCGTTTTTTTCATTTTTTTTCATTTTTCACATTCAGGAAAGCAGATTGTGGAGTTACATGTTTAGTAAGCTTAAAACAAAAAGTGTGATAACAAGGGTGGGTGGGCTGGCTCGCACACAACATGGGAAGATGATATTAAAGGATGAACTGACCAATACACAAAGTAAAATTAAACTGAGCAACTTTGCACTAGTGCTTGTCCACAACATCTTCGCTAATGGAATTGCCTCGTAGTTCAAATGCATTCCAACTGTGATGTGTCTGTTGTGATGTGTGTAACAGTCCAAAAAGGTCTGCCTCTTTTTTTTTGCATAATGAAGAATTAAAACTAAAAACAAAGGTGTTAAAAACCTTCATAAGTACAATAAGGAAGTAAAAATAAAAACTGAGAAAAAACTACTTGACTTGTATTTTGTTGGTTATGTACATGGATTTGCAATGGAATATGATATTGCCATGATGTTACTTCCTCCCTCGCTTTGGTTTGGTCTGATGACACAAAGGTGACGAGTAAACATAGCTGAAACAATTAATCGATGAGTTGATGGACAGAAAATTTCATAATCAGATTTGTCGTTTAAAGGTCCCATATTGTCAGATTTTCATGTCTTTTATATTATAAAGCAGGTTTAAGTGCTTTATAAATACTGTTAAACTATCAAAACGCTCAATATACGGAGAAATACACACAGCCCGTATTCAGAAATTGTGCGTTTGAAAGAAGCCGTTAGGATTTCTGTCCATTTGTGATGTCACAAATATACAATATTTAGACCATTACACGGTGTTAAATGTAAACATTCTAAATGTGTCCAAGTTTATTTCCTGTTGCAGTGTATGAAAATAACATCAGCTGACATGAAGTAAACATGGACCCAAGCTGTTGCCTAGCAACGCAATTCCGTTGCAATTCCGTTGAAATGCACTAAAACGGAGCGCTTCCGACAGAGGGTGAATACAGGTATATTCAGGCCGACAGTACGAGGAAAATAAAGTTTTTATAACATTACAGCATGTAAACATGTTCTAATAGAAACATGAAAATGAGCATAATATGGGACCTTTAAGCCGTTTTTCAAGCACAATTACCAAATAATTAATGGTCCCACCTTCTCAAATGTGAGGAATTGCTAGTAAACTGAATGACAAAATCAACAGATCGATTGAAAAAGCAAACATTTGCTACATGACATACCAGCAGCTGCTTCACTTCACAGTTAAAAAGCCTTTCATTGCTGCCACTGTTGTACCTCTTTTAAATTTAAAGTTTTTCCATCAATTTTCCAGCTACTTTCTATTATTATAAAACGTATGCATTATGCATTTAACTGCTCATTGTCATACTCTCTCTCTCTCTCTCTTTTTGACCAGATGTATTAGACTATTGAGTGAATTCTTCTATAGCAGCATCCTGTCACAAGTTGGCATATTTCATAGCAGAAAGTACTTTGAAGTGGAATAATGGGTCCAAATGACAGGTGCACATTATCACTGGGGGGAATAGTGAGAAAAGGGAAATGCACTGATTTTTCATTGATGAGATTTTTATAAAATCAGAATATTAGTTATTTACGCAGAGTGCCAGCATGCAGAAGCTGCTGGTTATTAAGCGGTTTGCTTTGCCACAGTGGTGTGCCTCAAACTTCTTGTTCCTGCTTATGAACGTATGATTAAATAATCACAGCAAAGAGCTGCAAAAGCTGAATTCATGTCAAAAAATCTCACCAAGTGAGGTCGGGTGTACTCAATACTTGATTTTGAAGCCAATTTTTTTTAGTCCTTGAAGCCAAGTTTTCACTGTTTTGGATATTACCTTCTAACATTTACAGTTGTAGTGAGGTTAAACAGAGATGGTGACAGTTTGGTATGGTTTTCTGAGCCAGATTTAATCTAATCATCCAGCCCGTTCGCGCGGAAAGGTGTGTGAATGCCATGATAATGCACGAGGCATTTAGCGTGCAATAAGAACGCCTTTCTTGCTTTTGACGTGTCATTTGTACGCCATGTAGTCTGGACTGAGTCCAATGTAAATGCATCAGCGTGAATATGCAACGCTCAGAGCTAGTGACGTAGAATAAAACAAGAAAGACCGCTTATGGCGGGTGGGAGGGGACGTGGATGCATCCAGCAAACTCTCAACCATGCAGGAGACGGGTGTTTTGTTTTGTAAGTTACGTTAGTGACGTTTGTCACATGTTATTTAGTGACGTTTGTGATGTGTTTTCCGTAGATCTGCTACGTTGCTATCATACGTATTTTACTTAGTTTACGTACTTATTTTAAGCCCAACCATGATGTTTTTCTGAAACCTAATTAAGTGTTTTTGTTACCTTATGCCCGGGACATACCAGGAACGTCAGGAGCGCGTGGCGGCTGCGTTACCTGTTGTTTTTTATTCCGGCGTCCTTGTTAACAGGTTAGAGCAGCCATACGCGCGTCTCAGCTGCGTCTCTTCTAGAGAATAGAGGTCTCGCCTATTTTTTACGTGTGCCGCGTGCGTTTCACAGCAACAACAGACAGTGAAAGTGATCTATTGACTGTATATTAACATCATGTCAGCTACATTACTACAGTTTCAATGTCTAGACATCTGTAGAATATGTCACGGACACCGAAGGTGATCTATTGACTGTATATTGACATCATACCAGCAACATTACTACAGTTTCGATGTCTATCTGTAGAATATGTTACGGAGATGAAAAAAAAAGTAAACCCTTTTTTTTTAATCAACACTTCCTGCTTTCATTTAAAAATAAAAGCCCTCAAGCGTTTTTTTCTGTGGACAAAATTCCTTTATCTGTTAACACAAGGCTTTTATTCTGAAATATGTGCCGGACAGTGTTCTAGAACATGCAGTGACTTGGAGAGCTCCATGAATGAATATAGTATGGAGTTTTAATTGTGGATTATCACTATTATTTACAAATTACCACACGTTTCTTAACCTTTCTCGGTCTAAAATAATTATAAATGATATTTATAATGAAATGAAATTGCCATTAAAAGGCAAACTCTATGTAGAAAGAAAGGGCTGACAGCAGCAGCTGCAGCAGCAGAAACACAGCAGACACGCAATTGACACCAGCTGAAATGCAGCTGGTGTGAACGCCCGACGCGTGAATCACGCAGCCACCACGCCACGCCCGCCACCACGTCACGCAGCCGCCACGCGCTCCTGACGTTCCTGGTGTGTCCCGTGCGTAAAACTAACTACGGATGTTACCGTAGTTTTGTTGTGTGGCGTAAATGACACGCAAAAAGGCTAAATGCATCCTCATGACACGCGGAATGTCTGTGTAATGTTGTGCTATTTATGCGCCTTCCCGTTAATCATAAATTTAATTTTCTGTTTTTAGTTTATGGAGCATTCTTGATGAATATGATCATCATGTGAGCTAAATGTTTAGTATGTGGTTTAGATGAAAAAAATATGTGTTTAGTACACCATAAATTCGCTGCTTTATAACACATTTATTAATGATCTTTTTAACATGTGTTCAGGTTGATTTTGTCTCATATTTGTCTATAAAGAGCAGGTGGACAGACGAGCACCTGTGCAGATACCAATGGAGTACAATAGCCTTGATACTTTTGTTAAGACTCATGTTAGAGAGCTGCTATTTCAACTCTTTGATCATTTCAATGCACATCCAATGCCCTGGTTTGTGGTGTATTATATTATATTATATAATACCGTGTATCTATTTGCACCTGGGTGAGAATAATCACACAGCAGCTATTCGGCTATTTACACCTGATAATAGTAGTAGTAATATAAAGAGCGACAATGTACAAGCAAGGAGTAGGTTGTGGTGGATGAATGGGTCAAACTTTAGGACTTCCACCCTGGACACTGGTGTTCGAGTCCCATGAGATGCCTTTTTTTTTTACTTATTTGACTTATTGTTTTGTTTTTTAAATTATTTTCAGTTGCAGTTTGGTTAGGTTTAAGCAACAAAACTATTTGGTTAGGTTAAGGAAAAATATACATACATATACACACAATATATACACTGTGTAAGCACGTTATTATCACGTTAACTTTGACAGCTAGGGCTGTCATAATAACGCGTTAACACAAATTTGTTTTAATGGCATTTCTTTAATGCATTAACACAATCGATCTTTAGGAGGTTGTCAGTTTTAAAGCTAGAGTGAAGATACCGGTATCATATGAGCATAAGGAATCCATTGTTGCCAACCATGTCATGCTAGCTTGTCGCGAAAGAGGTTAAAGGTCCCTTATCGTGCTCATTTTCAGGTTCATACTTGTATTTTGAGTTTCTACTAGAACATGTTTACATGCTGTAATGTAAAAAAAAACAACTTTATTTTCCTCGTACTGTCTGCCTGAATATACCTGTATTCACCCTCTGTCTGAAACGCTCCATTTTAGTGCATTTCAACAGAATTTCAACATAATTGCGATGCTAGGCAACAGCTTGGGTCCATACTTACTTCCTGTCAGCTGATGTTATTTACATACACTGCAACAGGAAATAAACTGGGACACATTTAGAATGTTTATGTTTAAAACCCTGTAATGGTCTAAATATTGTATATTTGTGACATCACAAATAGACAGAAATCCTAACGGCTTGTTTCAAATGCACAATTTCTGAATACGAGCTGTGTGTATTTCTCTGTATATTGAGCATTTTGATAATTTAACAGTATTTATATAGCACTTAAATCTGCTTTATAATATAAAAGACATGAAAATCTCACTTTTTACAATATAGGACCGTAAAATAACGCTCCAAACTTACACTAAACTTTGGCGAGGAAAAACTGTCATGGCTATTTTCAAAAGGGGTCCCTTGACCTCTGACCTCCAGATATGTGAATGGGTTCTATGGGTACCCACGAGTCTCCCCTTTACAGACATGCCCACTTTATAATAATCACATGCAGTTTGGGGGCAAGTCATAGTCAAGTCAGCACACTGACACACTGACAGCTGGTTTCTGGACAATATTTGTCAATGTTTTGTGTTGTTGATTGATTTCCAATAATAAATATATATACATACATTTGCATAAAGCAGCATATTTGCCCACTCCCATGTTGATGAGTACTGATACTTGATAAATCTACTTTTAAGGTACATTTTATAGATTTACTTTATTTTATAGTTTTGAATGTGCGATTAATTTGTGATTAAATATTTAATCGACTGACATCCCTAATATACACATACAGTATCTAACGTGTGCCCGGGTCGGGTGCAAATAGTATTGTTGACACAGGGGAGCTAATAGCATCTGCCATTATATTAGACAGTGTGTTATTTGTGTATCAGCAACTGTTAAGCACACTATCAGATCTGGTGTGTTGAGTTTCTCCTGGGCTGATGACATCAGAGGATGGGGAGTAGCCATCTTGATCTCCCAGCTCCTTATCTCCTGTTAGTGCAAGAGGCCAGATTCTCGCCGGTCCTGTCTGTGACGTACCGGTTTCTGCACTTCTTCTGCTATGAGGTCTTTCTCTGCTGGTGGAGAATGTGGGCCAAAGAGATCAGAGTTTGAAGCATTATTATACATTTACATTTGCTCCTCTTTCTCCAAACTAAAATGTATTGATTTTTCTGATGTTGTCATCTCATCTCTGCAAAAATCAATTACCATGGCCCTGGCTACCTGCTGTTATTTCCACTGTATTTTTTCCTTTAAAAAGTAGGCTGTCATTTCCAATCAATGGGTCATTAATTATTGAGGGCGTGCAGGTTGACAAGATGCAACATCCCGTCTTGTTTGCCAGATGAATCATCTGGATAATAATATTTTCTCTGCCCCCCGACGGCATGAGATGGTAGCGCTCACCAACGGTTAAGGACAAAACCTCTGTACTCCTAATCAGCTTAATGCTGGCTTATTCAAAGGCCCTCTTTCAGACAGAGCAGCTGCTGTCAGACAGTTTGAGTAGAGGGTGTGACTGCTGGCAGAGCTCGCCGATGCAGAGAGACCGGTTGGTGATTAACAAATGTCAGTAGACTTTGGAATCTGGGGAGCCCGGGCTTTGTCCTCGGTTGCTGAAGGTATTCCAGGTGGCTCTGTCATGCTCTCTCGCTCGCTGCCTCCCTTCTCCTCCCACCCTTCCCCTTCAGGCCTGCTCTCCCCCTCCTGCTCCTCTCTCTCCCCCTCTTCTTCTCCTCAGGGTTTCAGAGCTCGGGAGATAAAGAAGTTCAGGCATACCACACATTTTTAGACCCCCTCGTGGAACACGGTTGGCAGTTTTTTTTCTCCATAAAGTGTCGGTGCGTGCCGCTCACTCTCTCTGACCTATTCTGTCTTTATTTGGGAACGCTTGGAAATCCCTTCATGTGAGAGATAATGTCCCTGAGAAATGAAAAAGGACCAGGCAAAGTCAGCCTGGCACGAGTGCGAGATGTTTTCTGCTGAGCCGTGTGGGCATGGGGCTTGAGTACAGTGCCTGTACATCTGGCAGATAGATTTCTGTCAGCAGCTCTCCAGTGTCAGGCGGCTCCTGCCTTTGAGGAAGAGGATCAGATCTGTGGGTCCATGTTGTGTGCTGGCTGAACACCTAAGCGCACATAGTCAGCTCCTAAAATGGCTGCCCTTGAAGCTCGGCTCAGAGGAGGATCTGAGCAGCTCAGTCGCTGCCTGTTAGAGCCCCAGCTGACTAGATGAAAGCAGTTACACAATCTCACCCATTAACTTTGGTGTGGCGCTGGGACCGACTGGCTGAAAAGACACAACCAACTCTAAGGCAGATGGTGGTTGTGTAGGAGGCTTTTTTTCCTCCTCCTCCTTCTCCTCCCCGGGCATTCCTCTCCCCTTCTCTCCTAAAGGATTCTCTTGATATCCATGTCAAGGAACCTGGCATTAGGAGGCAACTTTGTTCAAAACAGCAGTGAACTGCCAAGAGAGCAGGGTGGGGCCCCGTGGTGAGGCTGTAACCTGACCCTGAACAACAATGGATCCCCTGGTTGCTCAGGGACATACTGGCAGCTTGGCCGGCTCACATGGAGCTCTCCACTGGCTCGCCAGTTGGGTGTGGGAAGCGGGGCGGGATTCCCAACCGTCTCTGGCTGGATCTCATTTGAAATTTCTTCTTTGCAGTATCCAGATCAGTGGACTGAATTTGATCCCGGTATTAAAGCTACATTTCACTGTATCTCTGCTGGAATCGACATCACAGAACAATATTGTTTCACTGTTTTTTTTGTAGTGGAAATAAATTACACTGGAAGTGTAAAATGTTTTCTTGTTCACACAAAGGAACAGTGTGCAGCAGAAATGGAATATAATATTAATAAGTATGTTTTCTTTAGTGTATAATCACCTGAAAATAAGAATTGTTGTGTTTTCATTTAGAATGAGTCGTGTATATCTACGTAGGGAGCGGGTCTTCTTCACGGAGCGAGCCGCCATGTTTCTACAGTAGCCCAGAATGGACAAACCAAACACTCGCTCGAGATAGAGCCATTCACGTTTTTTTGCGTCGGCCACCGTAGTTCTCCTACACGCTTTGGAGTAGTTTCAGTTGGTTGCAATCTGCAACATCACCTCTAGATGCCGCCAGATCCAACACTGTACCTTTAAACATTTTCAAACAAGTATTTGCTTTTTCTGAAAATATACTCTTTAAACTAATGTCTACAATTTTAATTAATTAGATCTATGTCAACACGTCACATTTGGAGCTAATTTGCAAAATATGACATGCTAAAAAATGTTCTATAACTTTGGAATTTTACGTTGAATACAGTAGCGATTTCGTTTCAAGCTAACGTGGTACGCTTAAAAGGTGCTAAATGCAAGATCAGGAGCATTTCTATTGCCTCCACATGGCTCTCAGCGTGGCGACGGTTAAAACTGGCGGCTCGCAGCTAACGGTGCTAACAGCGCTAACAGTGAAAACAATGGTAACAGAGCTAACAGTGTTAACCTGAAGGGGAACCGGAGGTCGGGTGCTATACGCTTCCGCAACGCTAAGTGCGTCAGTCAGGATGGCGACATCAGCTGTAACCGTGTGGAGCACGCTCACATGCACAGAAAGGCACCCGCGGCCGGCCCGGCTATGTCAACTGAGCATGGAGAAACTCAGATTACAACACAGACACAGAGGGAGAGAGACTTCATTCTCTGCTCAGGTAGACATTACTCCTCTATGTCTTTACATAGCAAGTAGTTGTTTGCTGCTATATTTATGCTCTGAATATCATATAGAGCACCTTTAAGTAACAAACCTGCGCCAGCTCAAAAACTGTGTGGCCACAGTTAGGGCACTGCAGGGGGCAAATATTTAAATGTCTGCCTACTATATGGCCAGAATTGAAGACATTAAAAGAAAACTACACAGATTTAGCTTTGCACTCTTATAACATTGACAGTATGGACAGCTTAAAAAATAAAGATCGAAATCGATGTAGCAGAACCAGAGACATCACCTTTTTATTCCACACATTATCCTTCCTTGTCAAAACATGGCACCTACATCACCCACATATATACATACATAGACCTGTAGACATTTTTTAAGTGTTGAATCGGCTCAGTTCCAACTTATGTTTGGAATAGCTGTATTCACATACGCGTCACATTAACTTTAAAAAGAATCTCTTTTGCAGACAAATCTATGGGGCCAGAGTAAAACAAGACCTTTATGGTGTGTTAAATAAACCCAGAAAAAAAGTTTGGAAATTTGTGTTTGGTGGATTATTTCTCTGTTGTTACAATGCTAATTGGCATTGTATTTTACATGGTTGGAAAGCCTGTTTATTTACCTTCACAATGATGTCCAACTTGTAAGGATCATGCATTTGTGGGATGAGCAGCACAGCTGATTATGTGGGTAGTGCCCAAGAAAAATTTGCCAAAATGCTCCGTCAATGCTAAACAGTGTATTCTCCTGTTGGTATTAGCTCTTGTTTTGAGTTGTTTGGTGGATTGGATGATTGAACTCTCTATCAGTAACAAGGAACAAACAAGACATATTGGCTATTTGACACTTTATTCATTTAATACACCGTCAGGAGCCTCAGTAGCGGTGGAAGATCCATACGCAGCCACAACAGCCTGGCACCTCCTCCTCATGCTGGTCACCAACCTGGTCACACGTTGCTGTGGGATGGCGTTCCATTCCTCAACCAGGATTCGTTGCAGGTCAGCCAACGTTGACGTAGCAACAGCGTAGCATTGTAACAACAGAGAAATAATCCACCAAACACAAATTTCCTTTGTTTATTTCCTATTAAATCACAACCTTACAACCTACTTTATCGACCTGCTTATTGACTTGAAATTACATCAGAAATATATAATAATTACAAATATCGAGCACTAACATTTTCAAAAAATGTTCTGGCCTACTGGCCTGTGTGAAACGCAACATCAGGCTGAATAAAAGAAATGTGTTGTCTATAAAGCGTCTAATGAAGAACACATAGTGGAGCTGTGTTAATGCCACTCTCGCTCTAAAGCAGCTTCATAATGCTGCTGTTTTATGAATGTAACTTAATTAGGATGATTCTATCCCCATATTTTAAGAGACCTAAATCAAAGCAGCGAGTGTTGATTATGATAGTGTTATAGAATTGTATTGATTATGATTTTATCATCCACTGATGAAACCTCCTCATCTTCTGGCATTTCAGCAACAATAAACGGAGAACTGATGCTTATAGATTGGATTTAGTTGGATTATAGACACAAACGAATCATGGCGTATTGTGATGTAGACTTTTTTCATTATTCGACAAAGGGTCACGTCCCCAGTGGGAACCATTAATCCTCTTTGAATACATGCAAGATATTTGTCTTTGCCTAATAGAATACACAAATGAATACTCGTTATAAAGAAATAGTATTTTGAAAAATGGCTCTCAGCTTTCAACAAAAAGTGTGTGTCCATCAGTGCGTTATTATTTCCATACATTTACATTTCATTTCATTTAAATGGAAGTTGTCTGCCTTGTATGTCAGCATGTATGGAAGACGGAACCTGCCAAAAGTCCAAAATGAATAAATGACTCGATGAATAAATAAATACACTATTAAATGTACCAAAAATAATAGAAAATAAATATAGGCATTAATTGATTGATAAAAATGTGACTACATTGTTCTGTAAATTGATATTTCTGTTTTAATTTGCTTCTTTATTTATTTACATTTGTATTAATTCCCGTATCCATCTACTTTTCTATTTCATTTTCCCTTTTATATTTTTAATTATTTAGTTTTATATATTTATTATATGTATTTATTTATTTTTGCATTTATTTAAAATGTATTTTTAATCTAATTTTAAATGTATTTATACATTATTAAATGTTTGTATTTATTTATGCATTATTTTCCCTTTGCATTCCCCCCATACCAAAAGGTCTATAACTGTCAGTGCACAAAGGAGTTTGGCACAAAAGAAAAACACTAAAAAGTTGTTGCATGCTGCGGCATCTGTACAAACTAATCTGATGTGCAGTATACACACACTGTGTGTGTTTACGCTAGTGTGCACACAACTTTCCATGTGTTCACTTCATTGTTGTTTTAGTCTTGTATTTCAAGTTTTTCTCCAGCTGACATTGACATGCAGGGATGGACAAAATAAAGAAAACACCTGCCATTATATCAAAGAGAGTAATGAGGAGAATGGCCACCTGTAGCAGCGCTTTTGCATGATAGTCAGCTTAGCCCGTTTAGCCCGGTTAGTCAAGCTCAATGGACAACGATTTGTGTCAAACTGTATGCCAACATTGTTCAACTGAAGTCGGGTAGATCTGTGGATACACCTCAAACATTTCATTCGTGGCAACATCACCCAAATGTGGCGATTAGCGGAATGAGACAAAGACAGAGTGGACGGCGAGTCCGTCTCCCCACAGCATGCATTCAGGGAGCCTCTTACTGCAGATTCAGACCGTGCCAAAGCAATAACTAATGCTATACTAATGCTGTCGAAAAAAAAGTCATAGTATAGTATGTCGAAAATAAGTCTGTGTAGTTTATCGGAAAAAAGTGTCGGGGGAAAAAAAGTAAAAAAAAAAAAAGTCATAGTATAGTATGTCGAAAATAAGTCTGTGTAGTTTATCGGAAAAAAAGTCATAGTATAGAATGTCAAAAAAATAATAAAGGTCATAGTATAGTATGTCGAAAAAAAGTAAAAAAAAAAGGTCATAGTATAGTATATGGAAAAAAAGGTCATAGTATAGTATGTCGAAAAAAAGTCATAGTATAGTATGTCGAAAAAAAGTAAAAAAAAAATGTTTTATATAGTATGTCGAAAAAAATTTAAAAAAAAAAAAAAAAAAAAGTCATAGTATGTGGAGAAAAAAGTTAAAAAAAAGATCATAGTATAGTATATCGAAGAAAAAGAAAAAAAAAAGATCATAGTATAGTATATCGGAAAAAAAGTCATAGTATAGTATGATGAAAAAAAAGTAAAACATGTCATAGTATAGTATGTTGAAAATAAGTCAGTGCAGTTTATCGAAAAAAGTCATTGCTGCATATGCGACCACACTCGATCTTACACAACACAGACTTAAAGCATGTGGTCAAAGTGTTCGGAGCCTGCTACAATGTACCTTCACGTGTGCATGTTACTCTGTTTGTTGTGCTGGCCCTGTATAGACAAGCCAAAACAGTTCAGGAATGATCAACAGCCCTCGGATGGAGCACATTTGGACATTTGTGATATTTATTTTTCTTATTTTTTTTTCTTATTACCAATATACCAGCGTTTGAATGCCTTAACTGCTACAGCACGAATTATGAATAATTATGACTTATCGTGTTGAATGTTTCGATTTTTAAAATACATTTAAAAAATATAGATTAATTATTATTATCTTTGTTTTCCCCTGCTATACCGAAAACACACCGAACCGTGACCCCAAAACCGAGGTACAGCCTGAATTTTGTGTTTACCTTTCCACTCCAAGATTGGGGATATGATCACCTTAACAGGTGGAAACATGTATTGTACCACAGGGTGCACTTGGTCTTGTAAAATGGCCTCATACTGAAAGGCCATAATGCATCTATGGAGAGCAATCAACAGACCCAATGAATCCCACTATAGTCATACCCATACCATTACAGTTCCTCCATGTTAGTTGCGTCTTTGTGCACGGGCCTTGGATATGAATGGGAGCCTTGTTATAAATATCAGCTTTGTGAAACTTCATCGGGTTCTTGTGCACAGTGAGTCAGAGAGGTGCTGATTCAATTCCTGTCAAGTGTTCATTTCTTTAATTTTCTTTAAAGGTCCCATATTGTAAAAAGTGAGATTTTCATGTCTTTTATATTATCAAGCAGGTTTAAGTGCTTTATAAATACTGTTAAACTATCAAAACACTCAATATACGGAGAAACACGCACAGCCCGTATTCAGAAACTGAGCTTTTGAAACAATCCGTTAGGATTTCTGTCCATTTGTGATGTCACAAATCTACAATATTTAGACCATTACACAGTTTTAAACATAAACATTCTAAATGTGTCCCAGTTTATTTCCTGTTGCAGTGTATGTAAATAACATCAGCTGACAGGAAGTAAACATGGACCCAAACTGTTGCCTAGCAACGCAATTCCGTTGCAATTTCGTTGAAATGCACTAAAACGGAGCGTTTCAGACAGAGGGTAAATACAGGTATATTCAGGCAGACAGTATGAGGAAAATAAAGTTTTTTTTTAACATTAAAGCATGTAAACATGTTCTAGTAGAAACAAAAAATACAAGCATGAACCTGAAAATGAGTACGATATGGGATCTTTAAGCTACTTTAGGTTACCTTTTTGATCTCTTGACACACTTATACTTATAGTTTAATTAGTAGTCATGCAGCAGTAATAGCGATTAAAGTACTTCACTCACAATATTATTACTTTACATTTAAAAGTAGAACTCGTGATGTTGGATTAACTTTGTCTAAAACATCTCCAATATGTTATTGTCCTATTATATGTCCTATACCTATTGTCTTAAGCAAACTAGGGCTGTCAAAGGTGACGTAATAACGCACAAATTTGTTTTAACGCCACTAATTTCTTTAACACGTTAACGCAACTTGTGATTTTTAGGTTGTAGCGGACTCAGTTTTAAAGCTAGAGTGAAGATACTGGTATCATATGAAAGTAAAAAACCTAAGGAGTCCATCGATACCAACCATGTCATACTAGCTTATCGCAAAGGCGGTTAAATAACACTCCAAACTTGTGCAAAATTTTGTTGAGGAAAAACAGGCATGGCCATTTTGAAAGGGGTGAAAATGGGTTCTCTTGGTACCCACGAGTCTCCCCTTTACAGACACTTTATGATAATCACGTGCAGTTTGGGGCAAGTCATAGTCAAGTCAGCACACTGACACACTGACAGCTGTTGTTGCCTGTTGGGCTGCAGTTTGCCATGTTGTGATTTGAGTATATTGTTTTATGCTAAATGCAGTACCTGTGAGGGTTTCTGGACAATATGTGTCATTGTTTTGTGTTGTTAATTGATTTCCAGTAATAAATATATACATACATTTGTATAAAGCAGCATATTTGTCCACTCCCATGTTGATAAGAGTATTAAATACTTGACAAATCTCCCTTTAAGGTACATTTTGAACAGAAAAAAGTGCAATTAATTTGCGATTAATCACGATTAACTATCTTAATGGATTGATAGCCCTAAAGCAAACATAATGTGTTCACAGAAATTAATAACTTTTTACGTGTGTTAATAAACATATTGATTAGGTTTTGATTTGAGGTTTTGATTTTTAGATTTTGATTTCAAGGTTGTAAAGTGTTCCTTTTAACTACCTATCTCAGAACCAGAGCGAGCTACAAACGCTATCTGTGATATTATCATATAGTTTTGCGAGACAAGATGAGAATTGATCAGAAAGCGATGATGAAAGAGCTGCGAAACGACGGCCACATCATCAACTTCCATTTCTCTGGCGAAGTCCAAAACCGCAGAGAAGCCCCAAAGACATAAAACCTTCATCTCTCCGTTTGATTCATTCAATCTTATTTGAGAGCGGTTGATACAATCTGATGGAATAGTCTGCTCTAAATACTGAGCTGTGGAGCTGCTCTCCAGCTGTTGCTTATCCCAAGGTAATAAAAACGGGACAAATCAGCCCATAATCCCTCCTCAGTCCCTCCATTGTTCTTAGAACGATGCTACGCTCAAGAATGGGACCTTCTTAGTATTCTGAATAACATCAGCATCTGCTCATCATTTCTCCTCTCTGTCATGTTTTGTCTATCAGAATTTTTGGACAGTCGTTTTGGAGATGAAAATAATCTTAATTTTTATATGAATTTGTGACTCTTTATCTGCGTGGTTTTGTCTTCATAATGAGACGAAAATTTGTTGCAGTTTTGCATAAATTAACAAACGTGTCGTCTATATTACATTTTTTTGGAATATTATTTTGCAGTACTTCAGTATTTCAGTGATACATTTGATGCAGACTTGAAGGATCATAATGGTTTAGACTTTTTTATTAGAATTTCAGCTTTTATTTTTCCATCTCATCACTTAATCGATTGACAGCCCTAGTCTTAATTCATCCTGTCACTAGGGATGCACCGGTAAAACTTTTTTTCAGACTGAGTACAAGTACAAGTACTTACATTTGGGTACTCGCCGATACCGAGTACCGATACGAGTACTTCTCTGTGCCAAAAGACCCTCGTTAACAGCCAGCTGTAGGGTGTGAGCGACACACGGCAGGCTGGGGAGTCCCGCATACGAGGCGGTGCACCGCGACCGGCTCTAGGTCGGCTTGGAAAGGCTCGGGGCGAAGGTGGCTCGCGGCCACAACTTTACAGCGCTTCCCGCCCGGACCTCGCCGCACCGTGACGGGGCTCCCTGCTCCCGGTGCGACTGTCGACCGGGGCGGACTGTCCTCAGTGCGCCCCAACCGCGTCGTGCCGCGGCCCACGTAAAAGGCGCCAGAGGTCTGTGGCGATGTCGGCAACCCACCCGACCCGCAATGAAAGTGAGGGCCGGCGCGCGCCGGCTGAGGTGGGATCCCGGCCCAGCGGGGTCGTGCGCACCACCGGCCCGTCTCGCCCGCACCGTCAGGGAGGTGGAGCGTGAGGACCCGAAAGATGGTGATGACGGTTAACGTTGCGCTGCTGTAAAGTGGTATCGGTGCCGTTGTATCAGAGACGTTTTGCGAGTACGAGTACATGAGCACAGTATCGGACCCAATACCCGATACTGGTATCGTTTATCGGTGCATCCCTACCTGTCACAGTCAAAAAACATGTTGCCCTCCAGTCCAGTTCGTGCAAATGCAACTTGAATAGGCTCTATAAAGCTAGCAGATGAGACTCTGCTTTAGAAGGATATCTTTTGAACACACAATCATCATCATTTGAAAGCATTAAATCTTTTGCTGGCCGTTGTCTTACTTGTTCTGTGGAAAGCAAGCGTCTTCCATCCTGCACTTGATTATTCTTTGTTCACAGCAGGGATTGCCATTGGTAATCATACTAGATCATCACCGAGCTCATTTTTATGGAAGGGGCATGTTCACTACACTGAATATTGAAGCGTTACAGAATAATATTATTCCTGCTTTGTAATAGCTCTGTACATACGAGTCTCCGTGCAACAGTAAATACACGTTAACGTGCGCTGTAAATGGCTCCCTATGAATAATTTAACACGATTCTCATAAATGACTTATTTTTCTATCACACCCACTTAATTAGACATGTGTTAAAGCTGTGTACTCATTGGAAAAATGCTGCATGTCCTCATGTTTCTGTTTTTTTCTCTCTTTGCAGGTTTCCCTGATTTTCCAGGGAGTGCTCCCTCTTTTCAGTGATGGAGGTATTGCAGTGTGACGGCTGTGACTTCCGTGCCGAGTCATATGACGACTTGAAGACCCACATTCAGGAAGTGCACACCGCTTTCCTGCAGCCTGCAGATGCAGACGAGTCTGACTCTCTGAAAGGCGAGGATGAAGACGAGGAGGAGGAGGAGGAATGTGAGGACAAGGAGGGCAAGGATTATACGCCTCCTAAAGCTGGAATGAGTATGTCCACCACATTGAATCAGTGTTACAGTTTCATTTGTGGAGGATTAGGAAATGCTTCTTTTTTTTGCTTCAAATAACTTCATAGTAGGATGATTTTATATTTTATTTAGGAAGCACAAAATGAATGAGTCGTCGCTGGTTTTATTATGGAGTGAAATTAGTCTCCAAATGGTCACAAATGTGTGTGAGGTGATCTATTAATGAAAAATAAGATTTACAAATGTGTACAACAATTTGTGCGTAATTTTGGGTTCTCACAAATGCGTTCCAATCTGCACACAAATACAAATTAATTTGAACAAATGCACAGATTACAACCTGAATAGATATTTATATTTTACGTACAGATTTTTAGCCTCAACTTCACATTTTCGCCTTTGAAAAGCTTCCTGGGTGCATACGGATCGCTTGATACTAGGGATGTCTATAATTAACCGTTTAACCATTAACCGACATTAAGCATTTTAACCGATTAACGCTATCGGTTAAAACGGTTAAAAGAAATGTTAATAATGAACTCAAAAGCTGAGCGGCTCAGAGGAGCGGCTTGTCACTTTAAGGAGAAAAGCTGGTCCACCTTAACAGCCCACCTTAAGAGGCGGAGCCGGAGCTGCAATATACAGGAAGTTGGCTCCGATCTCTGGCGGAGTTGTAGTTTCGTAGCATTTATTCACCGAAAAATAAACTGTACACACACTGCTACACCTACGTTCACAGCTATAACACCACCAACAACCTCACACTCACCACCAACAATTCAGTAAATGTATATCTATGTATTTATTTGTTAGGAAAGCAATATTTAAGTCAAGCCTGATTGTTGCCTTACACATAAAAGAATGATCCCAGTCACTTCCACACAGTGAGGCATACAGATTATTAATTAAACACTTTTTTTTTTCTTTCAACATGTATTTATTCAGGGGGAGGTTCACTGAGTTCTCTTTTTCAGGAACGCCCTGATCACAGTTACACATTCACACCTGGAAGCTGCCCAGTACAACCACAGTCTGATCTGCTGGCTACTGAGCTGGAGCGGTTGGGGTTAAGTGCCTTGCTCAAGGGCACCTCAGTGGTGGTAATGAGGGAGTTCCCCACCCAGATTTATCCTGCCGGTTCGGGGGATTGAACCGGCGACCTTCCGGTCTCTAACCTTTAGGCCACCACTGACACTGGTGTCGGATCGGTACTCGGTATCAGCCGATACCCGTAGTCCAAGTATCGTTATAGGGACTGAAAAAGTTGGATCGGTGCATCTCTAATCAGGTTATATTTGCGTGTGGAGCTTTGAGACGGTCTCCAGCTCAAACAGTGTTGGTATGTATTTGCCGAGTTGCTGTTTTCCCAGCAGAAGAACACGTCCACCACCTATCAGTAGCTTATTTAAACCATATATTTCCGTTTATAGGCTACTGTATTGAGTATATAGTCGTAAATGTATGTGTTTTAATCGAGGGGGTGATGAGCTATTCTGTCTATTTAGAAAAACATTTTCCCCACTTTGAAATGACACACAATTTCACCAAAAGCCCCAGATGTTCCAGTTTTTCAGCAGTACTTGAACGCAGCAGGCATTTGTGGATCTGTTTGAGCTGGAGACGGGAAAATAGTCTCACGCAAATGTAACCTGATCCATGCGTATTGGGCGATCCGAGCGTCAACAGGAAGCCTTTCAAAAGTGAAAGTGATCAGATCTGTGAAGTTGAAGCTAAAAATCTGTTCGTAAAATATAAATATTTATACAGGTTGTGATGTGTGCTGTGTTCAAATTGATTGGTATTTATGTATTGATTGGAACACAAATTTGGGAGTACCCAAAATGATGCACAAATTGTTCACACATACACATTTGTAAATCTTATTTTTTAGTTGTGGGTCATGTATTACACATTTGTGACCATTTTGAGACTAATTTCACTCCATATTTTATCGACTGAAACAACAGAAAGTTTAAATAATAGCGAAATGTTACTCATTTACTATTTCCAGCAGACATCTCAAGTACTTTCTCATCTTTTTTAGGCCCCAACTCTACTGACAACTCCAACCAAACACCACAAAAGCAGACGGCTGAAACCCACCTGCAGTTTTACCAGTGCAAGTTCTGTGTCCGTTACTTCAGATCCAAGTCATTCTTAAGAAACCACACCAAAAAAGTGCACAACGTTGTAGAGGACGATTCCGATGCGAGCATCTCCTCGCAGACAGCCGAGCAGCCCAGCTACACTGTTATAATGCGCCATGACCATTCGAAAGTGTATTCCTGTCAGTATTGCACATACAAGTCTCCACGCAAAGCAAGGATAATGAAACACCAACTAATGTACCACAACAAGGTTCCCTCGGAGAGCACCGGAGAACCTTCAGAATACGCCGAGACCGGAGAGGAGTCGGACTCAGCCAGCGGACTAGTGAAGGGAACATTTGCCTGTGAATGGTGTGACTATCAGACCGACCAGAAGGACAGCTGGACTGATCACGTGGTGAAAGAACACAGCGACAAGGTCAAGATAGTTTCCGGCATTGCGGAGCTGGAAGGAGAGGCGAGTGCGAGCTCACCCAAACCGGATTCTCCCTCTGCTTCCCGAAGCCCGACTAGATCAACGATGAGTCTCGCTGACGTTCAAGGAAACGAAGAGCCGGTAGGAAAACCAGCAGAAAATACGTTGGAGAAGTCCGTCCCAGAGATCCCATCCTTTCAATACGCGCAGATTAGTGCAGTAACACCCAACAGCACAGGTTCCTCCATTTTGTCCAAGAGGTTCGCTTCTTCTGACGTCTCCAAGAGTGCCGTAGAGATGGATGGCAACTTACTCAACGAGGAAGACTCTAGGAGCAGCTTAGAGGATGACGACGAAGAAGAGTTGGGCGATATAGATGATCCCAGCTACACTGGGACCCTGTCAGCAGATGCGAAGCAGCTTTTAACTGATGAGGACAATAAATTACTGGAGACTAAAGGAATCCCATTTAGAAAGTACATGAACCGTTTCCAGTGCCCCTTCTGCTCCTTCCTCACCATTCACAGGCGAAGCATCTCCCGCCACATTGAAAACATTCACCTCTCCGGTAAAACCACCGTGTATAAATGTGACGAATGCCCGTTTATTTGCACTAGCCCTCTTAAATTAGGCACGCACAAACAGAGCCACATATCCTCAGATTTAGACACCATGGACCTAACAAGTGATAGTCCAGATCCTCACAATGACAGTGCCGCAGAGCCAGTTAACGGGGGTAATGTAACTTCCAAAGTCAACGGGAAGAAGATAACCAGCACAGCAAACGACCAGCCGAACCCTCATCGCTGCACGCTCTGCAGCTTCTCTACCACCACTCTGAAAGGTCTGAGGGTTCACCAGCAGCATAAGCATTCCTACTGTGATGACCTAGATCCCACTGTCTTTGAAAGCCAGCTGACCGACCAGCCGGACTCTGAAGTTGACGCTTCTCCGATCTTTCTACAAAAAACCCAGACCTCCATTTTAGGACTTTCCACCAAAAAGCCCTTAGTAACAGGGAAAAGAGCCAGGAAGTCCATCAACGACTTGCCTCTGGATTTGTCCTCGGTTAAGAAGAGAACTAGAATCGATGAAATTGCCAGTAACCTTCAAAGTAAGATAAACCAAAGCCAACAGGACATGATCATAAACCTAGATGACATGGATGATGAAGATGCAGGAGAAAATCACGCAGGCGCTGATAAAGAGGGTAGAAACCATGACAATAAAAACCCCGTCTTCGCTTATAACACGCAACAGCTTCACGCAAGAGATTCGATGAGCTCCAACGAGGGAGGCAGAATAGGGAAAAGAAAAAGCAACCCCAAGTCGAAACCTAGAAACATTCCTATATCACTGACTCTCTCGGATGATAGTGAAAACATCTCTGCTGACCCCAGTGACGGTGCTATCCAAGAGAACGCTGATTATTCAGAGGAAGCAGGAATTGCGCGTTTCTACTGTAAACACTGTGATTACCACAACAAGTCAGCTCGTAGCGTCAGCACCCATTACCAGAGGATGCACCCGTACATTAAGTTCAGCTTTAAGTACATCCTGGACCCCGAGGACCAGAGCGCGGTCTTCCGCTGCTTAGAGTGCTACATCGAATACACAAATTACAACGATCTGCACCAACACTACATGGATCACCACCCCGAAGCGAGCAACGTGCTCAACTTCAACCAACCAAATCTGGTATACATGTGCCGCTTTTGTTCGTACACGAGTCCCAACGTCAGAAGCCTGATGCCCCATTACCAAAGAATGCACCCCACAGTGAAAATCAACAACGCCATGATCTTCTCCAGCTACATAGTGGAGCAGTCCCACAAAACGGGCGAATCGCAAACCCTGAGGGAAATATTAAACTCTGGCCCCAAGAATTTGAACTCGCCCGCGTCGACCCCCAGGTCCTCCTCCAGCCCGACGCCGAAAACAGTCCCCAAAACCCCCGAAGCCAGTGCTGAGACAGACCCTCTCAAAGAATCTATTGGCGGCAATGTTGTTGTCTATGATTGTGATGTGTGTTCTTTCGCCAGCCCCAACATGCACTCCGTTTTGGTCCACTATCAGAAGAAACACCCAGAGCAAAAGGCGTCTTATTTCCGTATTCAGAAAACCATGAAGGTCATCTCGGTGGATCAGTCGCAGCCTGTTGCAAACTCCTCATATAACCTCAACATGGCTACGTCTCCGAAACAATCAAGCGCGGCGCTGTATGGATCAGATGAAGAAATGTACTACTGTAAACATTGCGTGTACAGCAACAGATCTGTTGTTGGCGTGTTGGTCCACTATCAAAAGAGACACCCAGAAGTAAAAGTGACAGCAAAATATATCAAACATGGCGCCCCCACCCCCGGTTTGATGAAATTAATGGATGAATTGCAAATTGCCGCTCCCAAGCAGTTTATGAAGCAGTTTCAGAACAACGGTCACGATGGATCTAACAACACGAGCCCTAAACCGGGAAGTGGTGAGAAAGGTGAGGACGAGCTGTTCTTTTGTCAGCACTGTGATTATGGCAACCGCACTGTAAAAGGAGTGCTTATTCATTACCAGAAGAAGCACAAGGATACCAAGGCCAACGCTGACCTTGTACGTCGTCACACCGCGGTTGTCCGGAGTCAGCGCGAGCGTGCACAGATGGTCCAGTCGAGCAGCGTCTCTTCTGCCTCGATCCCGGCCCCTCCGGACCCCGAAAACACTACGCCTCTGCGCTCCCTGAAGTGCAGACACTGTTCCTACACGTCCCCCTACGTCTATGCCCTGAAGAAGCATCTGAAGAAAGAGCACCCCACTGTGAAAGCCACAGCCATGACCATTTTACACTGGGCTTACCAAGATGGTATTCTGGAGGCTGGCTACCACTGTGAGTGGTGCATTTACTCCCACGCCGAACCCCAAGGCCTGCTGCTCCATTACCAAAGACGCCACCCTGAGCACAATGTCGATTACACATACATGGCCAGCAAGCTATGGGCTGGTCCGGAGACCACCCAGCAAGGGGGCAACGCGGAAACTAAACATTACAAATGCAGAGACTGTGCCTTTGAGGCTTGTACAATATGGGACATCACTAGTCACTATCAGGCAGTCCACCCTTGGGTCATTAAAGGGGACGAATCTGTGCTTTTGGATATTATCAAAGGAAATGGCTCAGTTGAAAAGATCCACCAGCAGGTTGCCAAAGAACATGTGTCTTTCAATTGCCAGTCTGTTGAAGATGATGGAGCGCTGGTCATTGTCAGCACACCTCAAGAAATCAATCCCCATCCTCCCCACCCACGTCTTTCCATCTCTAACAATACTTATCAGTGCACTGTATGTCTGTCAGAGTACAACAGTCTCCATGGCCTCCTCACTCACTATGGAAAGAAGCACCCGGGCATGAAAGTAAAAGCTGCCGATTTTGCGCAGGAGGCCGACATCAACCCCAGTTCTGTCTATAAATGTCGCCACTGTCCGTATGTAAACTCCCGAATCCACGGCGTCCTAACTCACTATCAGAAGAGACACCCGTTAGTGAAAGTCACCGCGGAAGACTTTGCAGATGATATAGAGCAAATACCCGACCCAAACGAAGGAGACGACAAGTGCAAGACTCAAAGGCAAGGCTATGGCGCATACAGATGCAAAATGTGCCCGTACACGCACGGCACTCTGGAGAAACTCAAAATCCATTACGAGAAATATCACAATCAGTCGGCCTCTGAAATGTTTTCTCCCTCTCTGACATATTTCTCTACCGATAAAGAAGGAGAGCCAGTAGCCGAATGCAGCGCTGGTAACATATCAAGCGCAGCAAAAGTCCAGCAGGTCAGTGAATTGGACCTTGCCCTCTCCCAGTTACCCATCAATAAGACAGAGAAGCATGCTATATTCAAGTGTCAGCTCTGCAAATACTTCTGCTCCACCCGGAAAGGCATCGCTCGCCACTACCGTATCAAGCACAACAACGTCCGTGCTCAGCCAGAGGGTAAAAACAACGTCTTCAAATGTGCTCTGTGTCCGTACACGAACCCTATACGCAAAGGTCTAGCAGCACACTACCAGAAGCGGCATGATATAGATGCCTATTATACCCATTGTCTGGCTGCTTCCAAGACAATGACCGAAAAGCCCGACAAAGTGATTGCACAGCCGCCATCAGAAGGGGACAATTCAGAGATGAGCGAAGACTTGCGTTTGGCCGTGGAGAGACGAAAGTGTTCCCTTTGCGCCTTCCAGGCCTTCAGCAGGAAGAGCATCGTCTCGCACTACATTAAACGCCACCCAGGTGTCTTCCCCAAGAAGCAGCACGCTAGCAAGCTCGGTCGCTACTTTACCGTTATCTATGCCAAAGAACCAGAGAAAGATGCTGTCAGTGCGATGGCAGAGGACGACAAGGAAGCGCTGGAGGTTCAGCTTGAACCGGAGCAGGACGGAGAGGTCGAATGGCTGCCATTCAAGTGTCTAAAATGCTTCCAGTTGTCCTTCAGCACAGGCCAGCTGCTCTCTATGCACTACAACGACCACCACAGCAACGACCTGAAGAGGGACTTTGAGGTATCGCCCCATCCTGGGGACGAGGACTCCGAGTTGTACAATTGTTCTCACTGTGAGCTGAAGTTCCTGGCTCTCCCGATTCTGGCCAAACACCTGTTGAACCACAACGAGGAGTTTCAGAAGCGGGCCATGAGGCAGGAGAGGAGGAGGCAGCTGCTCAGCAAACAGAAAACAGTGGAACCAGCCGAGATCAAAACTGAGAAGGTGAGCGGAGATACGAGTCTCCCTTAAAGGTCCCATATTGTAAAAAGTGAGATTTTCATGTCTTTTGTATTATAAAGCAGGTTTAAGTGCTTTATAAATTACTGTTAAACACTCAAAACGTTCAATATACGGAGAAGTACACACAGCCCGTATTCAGAAATTGTGCGTTTGAAATAAGCCGTTAGGATTTCTGTCCATTTGTGATGTCACAAATGCACAATTATGTAGATCCTCACACAGTTTTAAACGCAATGCCATTGCAATTGAATAAAACGGAACGTTTCAGACAGAGGGTAAATACAGGTATATTCAGGCAGACAGTATGAGGAAAATAAAGGTTTTTTTAACATTACAGCATGTAAACATGTTCTAGTAGAAACACAAAATTGAACTATGAACCTGAAAATGAGCACGATATGGGACCTTAAAAGCTTATAAATGAAAGAATACCATTTACCATTAGTATCTGACAGCATTAGGGGTTTCGCGATACATCGGTATTGACTATAACCATGATATTTAAAAAATGAAATATTGATATCATGTTCATAACACACATATGATAATATTGTGTGAATAATCCAGCGCCTCATAAATCATTTTATGTATACATTTATGGTTACAGACTCTAATCTCCATACACTCGTATTCATTTGCCGAAAAAACCCAAAACGCATAATAAACAAAGTTAATGATGAATTTGACTGATAGCATATATTGTTATTTTGAATTATTTTGGCCACGATAATCGTGTAGTGAAAATCTAAATTCAGCATACAATAACTCTTCTGATGCTGTAAGCTGGTACTGTCTATCATACTACAGCGGCTCTTTAACTCCCTGGAGGCATAGACTTCCATGGTTTTGGAAAACAGCTCATAGAGACATCATGTAGAGGATTGTTAATTTATCATAACATCACTTCATAAACCCAAAACCATCGCAGTTGTACACAAAGTAGTCATACTCTGCCAAACCAAATCAAAGAGATAATTATGTATTTCAAATTGCCCCTTCACTGTCACCAGGAATATATAACAGTGATAATGATGTGTGATTAGTTAGTTTCATAACAAGTTCATTAAAATAGCATTGATCTGATTTAATTAGAGCTGCAACTAACAATTATTTTCATTGTTGATTTATCTGTTGATTATTTTCTTGACTGATCGATTAGTTGTTTGGTCTATAAAATGCCAGAAAATGTCGATCAGTGTTTCCCAAAGCCCAAGACGATGTCCTCAAATGTCTTTTTTTGTCCACAACTCAACGATATTCAGTTTACTGTCATAGAGGAGGAAAGAAACCAGAAAGTATTCACATTTAAGAAGCTGGAATCAGAGAAATTATGACTTTTTTTCTTAAAAAAACACTCAAACCAATTAATCGATTATCAAAATAGTTGACAACTAATCCATTAAAGGTCCCATATAGTGCTCATTTTCAGGTTCATACTTATATACCATATTATTTTGTGTTTCTACTAGAACATGTTTACATGCTGTAATGTTAAAAAAAACACATTATTTTCCCCATACTGTCTGCTGAATATACCTGTAATCACCCTCTATCTGACACGCTCCGTTTTGGCGCATTGCAACGGAATTGCGTTGCTAGGCAACAGTTTGGGTCCATGTTTATTTCCTATCAGCTGATGTTATTTACATACACTACAACAGGAAATAAACTGGGACACATTTAGAATGTTTACGTTTAAAACCGTGTAATGGTCTAAATATTGTATATTTGTGACATCACAAATGGACAGAAATCCTAACGGCTTGTTTCAAAAGCACAATTTCTGAATACGAGCTGTGTGTGTTTCCCCGTATATTGAGCGTTTTGATAGTTTAACAGTATTTATATATCACTTAAACCTGCTTTATAATATAAAAGACATGAAAATCTCACTTTTTACAATATGGGACCTTAAATCGTTACAGCTCTACATTTAATGTGTATTTGAGAACAGTGGCTGTCTCTAACTTCATGGAGAATAGAAAAATGAATTGTAGTATCTTCTGACTGTGGCAAAATACATCAGTTGGTTTAGATTATACACCGTTATTGTCCTTAAAAAGGTTAAATAATATCATTTGAAATATACATCTTCATCCCAAATGCATTTTTAAAAGATGTCAAACAGAAAGAAAACAAAAAACTGTGAATAAAACTGGTTGTTTTTGTCACTCTTTTTCTGTGAACAGGAAAGCCCTGTAAATAACACTCCCGTAGGATTCAGGTGTAACTTCTGCATAGAGATGCACCCCACCCTCCGAGCCATCTGCAACCACCTTAGGAAGCACGTCCAGTACGGAGAGGTCAAAGAGGGACATGTCAAGGTAAATATAGAGTTGGATTTATTTTGAAATGTATTTCATTATAGTGTTTGTCTTATTTAACTGGGGATTTGTTACATTAAGTCGGAAATGTTTTCTTATTAACTACACACATCAATGTTAAAACTAGGGCTGTCAAAGTTAACGCGATAATAGCGTGTTAACGCAAATTTGTTTCAAGGCCACTAATTTCTTTGACGCATTAACGTAACTTCTGATTTTTAGGATGTAGCAAGCTCAGTTTTAAAGATAAAGTGAAGATAGCCTTATATAAAACTAGAATTCCGAAGGAGTCCATCGGTCGTGATTACGACATGAGGGGGCGTTCATATGGGCCAGACTCGTAAACACGGTAAACACGACCCCATTTGTAGGCACCATAACTCTCGGCAGGAAAACCAATAAGCGTATTTCCCAAGATGTCAACCAATCGTGCAGCTACTACTTCAGAGATCAAGCAAATGTATAGTATGTAGGAATGTCCATAATTAACCATTTAACCGTTAACCGACATTAAGCATTTTAACCGATTAACGCTTTCGGTTAAAACAGTTAAAAGAAACATTAATAATTAACTCAATGCAGAGCATTTTGGCAAATTTTTCTTGGGCGCTACCCACATTATCAGCTGTGCTGCTCATCCCACAAATGCATGATCCTTACAAGTTGGACATCATTGTGAAGGTAAATAAACAGGCTTTCCAACCATGTAAAATACAATGACCATTAGCATTGTGACAACAGAGAAATAATCAACCAAACACAAGTTCCCGAACTTTTTTTCCCCACTTTATTTTACTTTAGCAATACTTTAAACTTTGGCAGTCCCTGGTGTTTCTGTCTCGTAAACTAACTCCTCATCCTCCGAGCTCTGCAGTGATCCGTTTTACTGGACTTTGGTTCTGTTTCCTATTTTGTTTATTACTGACGGTGGCTTCTGGGTAGACAGTCTGTTAGCGTCCCCCAGAGAAAACAAGCAACGCTGTCCCATTGCAGTGGAGAGGGAAGTGGGGAGGGGGGGTTTGGGTTAGTGTAGGGCAGAGTTGTGAGCCATAACTTTTAGGGCAGCGGCGGGCAACCATTCGAACATTAGTATTCCACTGAGGCTGCCAGTGAGGGGAACAGGCCTTAAGGATCCAACGCCTCGGCCTGGTTCTTCCGTCAGACACTCAGTCTGTCTTTTATGTATTTAAGATGTACAGTATTCACTTTGGCAACTGAGGCCTACTACAAAAAATTGTAGTTTGACTTGTAGGTATATTCAGTATATGGGATAGCATTTAAAGCTAATGGCACATGCCAGGGTTATGGGTGAACTGCACATTTTATGGCCCTACAACATCTCTAACAGATGGAATTTACTGTATGTTTTACACATTGCAGAAAGTAAAAAAATATTTTTATAGTATCATGAATACAGTTTCCAACTCTAGAACTGCAATGATTTCTGATACAGTTGGATGAAGAACAGGCTGACAGTGCAGTCAGGGCAGACTGGATGGCAAGGTTGGGCCTGTGGATGCCACATCTTATTTATGGCTGCATGAAGTGCAGGGTCAGGTCCTTCCACAGAAAGAATGAGCTTCCTCGAGGCAATAAAAAAGTCACGGTGATTGTCTGTCTGCTTGTGACGACTACAGAAACCAGCCAGCACTCCGGCAGATGAAGGAAGAGGAAATGGATGCTGGAGTTTTATGTCATGCAGTTGTTGTTGGTAGATGTGCAAATGTGCTTCTGTTTTAGCTCTTTATCTGTTTTGTTGTCTGACTAGTTTTGTATTCTTTTCTGGGTGATTTAGCATCAGCAGCAGCTAGTAATACTGGTTGTTAATCATAGGACAAGATGCATTTAGGGATTGACTTTGTTTAGATGAATTTGATTGCACTTGTTCTTATTCTTAGAGTGATACAGTTGAGATATATATATAAAGAAAGATGGAGGAGAGTTGGGAATGATATGTAATAAAGCTCCGGGGCAGACTCAAAGGGGTTGGAGTCAAATTTTCACGTCACATTCCTTTTGGATAGTGCAATCAACTCAATATCAACTAAGTATGGCGTGTCAGTAAATACTGGCAGACTACAGAGTTTCAGGTCAGGGTAGGAGTTGACTTAAGGTTACTATTAAAGGGATAGTTCAGTGTTGAAGTGGGGTTGTATGAGGTACTGATCCATAGTCAGTGTATTACCTACAGTGGATGACGGTCGGCACGCCCCCAGCTTGGAGAAGCAGACAGGAGTTACCGCACGTAACCAAAGCAATGTGCTGCTGTGGACGGGGGCCGCCAGCAAAACGGATTTTTAGCCACCTAAAAAAATCAATATCAGTTTGAGTGTACGCTATATTTACAATATTTTTGCCGTTTTACCTTGCCATGAGACAGCCCTTTCCGAAGAGGAACCGAAGACGTTGTACCCATCTATGCTCTCGCCAAAGCCACCAGACTCCACTGAAAAATACTGTAATTTTACCTCGCAGAATACGCCGTTTGCTGGTCAACCGCCGCCTCGATCGGTTGGTATTATTGTGTGACTTTGGTGAATCCAAACTTACCAAAGTCACACAATAACACAGTCGGAAACATAGACTGTATAGTTCTCTCATGGCAAGGTAAACCGGCAAAAATATTCTAAATATAGCGTACACTTAAAACTGATGTTGATTTTTTTAGTTGGGCCTTTCTTTTAGGTGTCTAAAATACATTTAGCTGCCGGCCCCGTCCACAGCAGTACATTGCTTTGCTCCCATGTCGGTAACTCCTGTCTGCTTCTCCAAACTGGGGGCGTGCCGTCCGTCATCCACTGTAGGTAAATACACTGACTATGGATCAGTACCTCATACAACCCCACTGAGAAACACCTGAGCTATCCCTTTAAGGCTCTCCTGCGCTGGACTTGACCCCGTCATGTTTTTCAGTCATTCATGCGTCGTTCTTGGACCAGAAACACTTTCATTTACAGGCTCAGCTGCCGCTTAAAGTATTTCGGACAGTTGTTTTGGCTGAAAAATGTGTTGCATAGAAAGGCTTTCATGTCACTGATATACCCACATGCTGATCTTCAGCACAAATGTATCCAAGAGAGAGAGAGCTGTAACCAACACTTAACTGAAAATGATTGCACCGATACAGCGCAGACAGAACCAGAGGTGTTAGACAGATGTTTAACTGTTGCTTATGTGCCGTTAACATGATTTGCCTGATTTAGGGAAAACGGTTAGAGGTGCCAGACTCTAAGTGATACTTCAGTGAACAGCTCTTTTTGTCATCTGGTAGCTGATTGAGTGTCAACATTGGACTATCCAAATAAATTCTCACCCTTAATCTTTCTCCTTTTATTGCAGCGTCGTGCATCCGCATAACAAAAAGGCTGCGACAGACAAATTCAACAGGCACAGAGAGGCGACTGAACATCTTCTCCGTTTTGTTTTGCAGCAGGAAGTCAGCGAGGTCCCCCTGACCATGCCTTCAGAGACCCTGACTAATGGCGACCTCGAGGGGGATGAAGCAGCTGAAGCAGTCGACGGCCTCGAGAGACCCACGGCCCCGATGATGGGTCCGCCCTCGGTTTCTGATGCCGTTGCCGTCATCGCCGCTGAGACACTGGAACCAGAAACGGATGCCATCGAAGGAAGGGCGGCGGCCCTCGTGGCTGCGGCGAGGGCCGTGGTGTTAGAAAGCGAACTGAAGCAGCGCTTAGCAGCGGGGGGTCACCCGTGTGCCCAGTGCGACCGAGTCTTCATGTCCATGCAGGGACTGAGGTCCCATGAGAGGAGCCACTCAGCCATGGCGCTGTTCAGCAGAGAAGACAAATACAGCTGCCAGTACTGCCAGTTCGTCTCGCCCTTCAGACACAAGTAAGTAGGGAGGAGCAGAGTCTATGAACGACACCTCTAACACTGTTTCAACAGTAGAGTCCCCTGTAGGACTGTCTATTCTCAATTTGAATATATATTCAAATAGTACAAACAACTATTGTAACATCAATACCAACTGATGGTATCTAACTTGTGTAGCTGCTAGTTGCTAGTAGTAACATGTACCTAAAGTAACTTAAAGGTCCCATATTATAAAAAAGTGAGATTTTCATGTTTTTTTTTATTATAAAGCAGGCTTAAGTTCTATATAAATACTGTGAAAGTATCGAAACGCTCAATCCACAGAGAAATACACACAGCCCATATTCAAAAACTCTGCATTTGAAACAAGCCGTCAGGATTTCTGCCCATTCGTGATGTCACAAATATACAATATTTAGACCCTTTACACAATTTTAAACATAAACAGTCTAAATGTGTCCCAGTTTATTCCTGGTTGCAGTGTATGTAAATAACATCAGCTGACAGGAAGTACACATGGACCCAAGCTGTTGCCTAGCAACGCAATTCTGTTGCAATTCCGTCAAAATGCGCTAAAACTGAGCGTTTCAGACAGAGGGTGAATACAGACATATTCAGGCCGACAGTATGAGGAAAATAAAGGTTTTTTTGAACATTACAGCATGTAAACATGTTCTAGTAGAAACACAAAATACAAGTATGAACCTGAAAATGAGCATGATATGGGACCTTTAAGGGGACTGTTTGTAAGAATCAGAAATTGCTTGTTAACAGCGACACCTGTGGCCGCGAAGTCAACGAAAGTCAGCATCCTGTTGCCCGCGCTCGCGCTTATGCTCACTCTACATAGACATGTACGAGCATTGGTCAACACAGTGAGGCGACACACGTCAGCTAAAACCACAAACTAATTTTAAGAAAACTGTCCAGGCATAAAGAAAACACTGCCATATGCATAAAATCCGAGTGTAACATCCAACATCTTAGCACCACTTTTTGTGCAATCTAAGCCCCTGTCTGCCACAAACGTTTGCATGTAAACTAAAGTGTTTTTGAGAATCGATACAATATCACAAAACATAATATCGCAAGTGTATTGATATTTTCTTACGCCCCTAGTTCTCACCCTTATATACCTTACCAGTCTTGCATCAGCTGTTCGGCAAATCAACTGGATGTTAAACTCATTTTGTACAGAGCACAATTTAACACCTTACTCTGTTTACCCTATCATGATCCCTTTGAATCCTCAATCTTCCTCCAAGATTTCCTGCCTCCTCGGAGAGCAAGACAAACATTACAGCGAGACAGACATTTTTGGTAGCGAGATTTGTTTTATCCATCACAGAGACACGGAGCGAGAGGGGAAGAGAGAGTCCTCATCTCCTCTGAGCTCCCAGGTGTAATCCCTCTGTACTGTATGTGCCCTGACCCAGAAAGAAGCCGCATTCCCATGCCACCTAGGAGGCTGGCATTAAAAACACAGCCACCGTCCCCACAGGCGCTCACACGTTCGCTCCCACCAAGGGATTGTGGGTAGATGAGTTCACCCCACGGCTCCTTGTTCTGTAGTCATTGGAAATGTGCGGCTTGTTGTTTGTGAGGTAAACAGAATCGAGCGCTTTAGATGCTGCTGAAAATAAAAAAAACCCTGCTGTTGAAATCATCAAAGTGGCTCTCTCTCTCTCCTTCTTTCCTCTATTCTTGTCACTTTCTCTCTTGATCTGTTATCCTGTTTGTCCTCATTCTATCTATTCTTTCTCATCTTTTATCTCATATCCTCCCTAATTTTTTGTATATTTTGTCTTATCACCAGTCTGGACAGACACATACAGTCTCACCACGGCCACCACAAGCCCTTCAAGTGCAAACTCTGCCCCTTTAAATCTGCCTACGTGAGCCGCTTGAAGAGCCACCTGCATAAGGCGCACACAGGTAAAAAAACACACACGCACACACATACATTAAGTCACACCTTACAGCTGTAGCCATGACTAACAAGGTATTCCCGGGGCCAGAATAGCAGCCTCCTGTTTATCATCTTCCACATAAAGATGCTGCGCTCGATTTAGCTCATCCTGCACAGTGTAACCAATGGACTAGCTGGAGGAGCAGCTTCGCCATTCACAGAGTACATTAGATACACCTAATTAAGCACATCCCCAAAGAAGATATGATATTGTTTATTTGGGAATATGGCGATGAAAGGTGAATGCCTAAAGGTGTCTTTTGTTAGATGTGATTCTGCGCCTGCGATCGTCTTTTTGTTGTTGAGGGAGCCAGACGGCAGACAAAGTCATAGACGTTCAAGCAAATGTAAAAACCTGAGAAATCAATACGTGAGCAAAAGAAACCAGAGAGGCCAATTTTGAAAAGGCTTTTCAGTGCTCTCGACTGTGATTGGAGAGAACAAGAAACTAAGAGTTAACAACTGCTGTGGATAATTGGCACAAACCAATTTAGGGTTACGATTACATTTGAAAAGTGGAGTTTGGTCATTTTTGTAGATTTTGTGAAAACAATCAGCACTGAATTTTGTCGTCGTTGTGGCTCGGTGCTTCTCCTTCGTGTCCATTGATACTTCCACATTCAGAGGCTGTTTCATTCCAAACATGTTCTTACCATGGATGTATTAAAAGAACAGGATACAGCGTTGGAGACGGGGACCCGGTCATTCCTATGAGAGTTGCTCAGTGGCGCATGAAGCCTAAATGGCTCGACTTCCGTCTGGAAAAGTACCCGGATCTTGGCGGAGTAGCGTCCGAGATGATTGGCGGAGTAGCGTCCGCTCGGTCACATGACTCGGTCACGGGGTCCTAACGTCACGCCGTCGTCACGGCTTGCGCTCCAGCCTCGGTCTGGGTCTCACTCACATGAACGGAGGAAGGGAAATAACTCTGGATTCAGCTGTTAGTGTGTTTTACAACTTTAAAAACTTATTTTAGGGCTATTAGAGTGTTCGTACTGGGAAGTTGATTCACCTAAAAAAAAATGATCCGCTGAGTTACAGACGTCTCTTTCCCAATGTAAGTCTATGGGGAAAAGTATTTTTGGCAATGGCATCACGTGACTGACAAGGAAGTTGCAGTACCGCCGTTTGGCCACTACGAAGGTCTGGATCGACGACCGGCACACTTCCTGGGGGCCTGGTTCTTACCAGAAATATTTCAATCAGGAAGTAGTTTCCTTATTAAACCACTTCTGGTAAGAACACTCTCAGATTAGATTTGGTTGTAATGGCGTCACTCCTCTGGATGCTGCTTGCATTAAGGTTGTTCAAGCTGCAGTGGGGAGAAATGGAGCAAATATGATTAAAAAAGGTTATTTTTATAAAATCCAAAAAATCATGTCCCTCTCTGGTGTCCTCCTGTGTCCTCCGGTGCTCCTAACGGCATCTGCAGGATTTCACAGACCGTAGGAAAACCAGCAGTCAGAGCTGATCTGGAGTCTGCCATCCTCAAATGTTGTCAGAATCATCTTGTAGTGTACTGATTAGCTGTAAAATGAGAAAGTTTGTGACCCTGCAGCCATGTTGAGAAGAGTTGAGGAAATACCAAGCACCGCCCATCAGCCGGAGCACAGCCAATAGGAACCCTCTCTTTCTGAAATGACCTGTGATTGGTCAAAGTCTTTAAAGCCTGAAAACAGAGCCATGAGGAGGAGCAGAAGTCTCTCAGAACACTTGAATTACAATATGCTGAAAGGTTATTATGGGATTTTTGCCCAATGATGCCAAAAACATTGTTGCACACCCGAGCTTTAAGCAAATATATTCAACAGCTACAGGAAGCAAGATGCTATAAATCCCCCCATGGGGTACATTCAAAACTCTACCAAAGCTGCCAGAAACACACACACAGTAGCCAAAACAGCACCAGTACGGTCGTATACTTTAACGACATAAATCAAAGAAAAGTGTTCATACGACTGTAATTTGTGTGCATGGCTCACCAACCTGCACACAACTTTATTTAAAGGTCCCATATTGTAAAGCAGGTTTAAGTGCTTTATAAATACTGTTAAACTATCAAAACGCTCAATATACGGAGAAACACACACAGCCTGTATTCAGAAATTGTGCGTTTGAAACAAGCCGTTTCAAACAAGCTGTGATGTCACAAATATACAATATTAAGACCATTACACGGTTTTAAACGTAAACATTCTAAATGTGTCCCAGTTTATTTCCTGTTGCAGTGTATGTGAATAACATCAACTGATAGGATGTAAACATGGACCAAAGCTGTTTCCTAGCAACGCAATTCCATTGCAATTCCATTGAAATGTGCTAAAACGGAGCGTTTCAGACAGAGGGTAAATACAGGTATATTCAGGCAGACAGTATGAGGAAAATAAAGTGTTTTTTTAACATTAAAGCATGTAAACATGTTCTAGTAGAAACCCAAAATACAAACATAAACTTGAAAATTAGCATAATACGTCCCCTTTAAGCTAACAAGCTTCATGCTAATTATGGGGAAAAAGTTCCTCGATAACATTTTGCCTCCCATTCTAGGGCTGCAACTAACCATTATTTTCATTGTTGATTAATCTGTTGTTTATTTTGTTTTGTTGATTCGTTTGATCTATAAAACGGTGAAAAATGTCGATCAGTGTTTCCCAAAGCCCAAGATGACTTCCTCAAATGTCTTGTTTTGTCCACAACTCAAAGATAGAAACCACACAATATTCACCTTTAACAAGCTGGAATCAGAGAATTTTTACTTTTTTTTCTTTAAAAATTACTCTAAATGATTATCAAAATAGTTGACAACTAATCGATTAGTTGTTGCAGCTCTACTCGCCTCCCTCTGGCAGTGTGAGACTACAGTAGATCTACTGTATGTTTACATTCAAAGCCTTTTATACGTAGTCAACTCAAATAATAGTAGTTGTGTTTCTCACATACAACTTTAAAATTGCCTCCAAGGAAAGTGTACGGTGAGGAGTTGGAATGTGGATCATGTTTATGTATGATACCTCCAGACATTTCTAATAAACATTGCAGCTCGATAGTTTTTCTATCGAAATTACAGTAATTAGTCCAAGAGGAGCACTAAGTGACATATTTGTTAGCTCAGAGGGAAATAGCTTTGTGGATGTTTATTATCACTGTTTTTTTTATTGAACCATTTACAGGTCTTTTCAGACCCTCATCTAGTGCTGCCTTTGTACAGTGAATTTTATACATGAGTCAATGTTCTGTTTTTCTATTCCCCCTCCAGGTGAGCAGCACACATACAAGTGCTTGTCGTGCCCCTTCTCCTCTATGACCATCAGCCAGCTGAAGGAGCACTCTCTGATAGACCACGGTGAGGCCCTGACGCTCCCCAAACTGCGGGCCGCTACCCAGGCTGCTCATGGCGCCCCCAGGCCCTCGCGGCTGGCCGGTAACACAGAGCAGACTCCCTTCGCCCCGGATGGTATGAGATCCTGCATAATGTCATTTTAATAGATCTTATGACGGGCTTGTCAGGCCACATTTGGAAAATCTCAATTGAGCATCAAAGCAGAATCCAGTGTTCTACAGAAATCCTTAAAAATGAGTTTCTTAAATTTGGAGCCTAGTGGGGTTTAATAAAAAAAAAAAAAATTATATCTTTATAGAAATAGGCCTATATCATCTTGTCTACAGTATGTAGGCTATATAATATGTGTGTATATATATTAGGGTTTGGCGATTGGACGAATAAATCAGCTATTGGTGAGTACGGCTGAGTACTTTGTACCGTTTTGTTTTGCTTATTTAATGGTCTGCCTCCGAAGAACGAGATCCGCTCAGCTGCTGCTCAGCGGACAGATAGAGAAACAGCAGGGGGGGGAAGGCATATTTTCACATCTAACTCGGACAAATAAGTGTTTTATTTGGACCAAACCAGAGTTGGTGATTGTTAGAAAGACTAACCAAAACAGTTCTGGTGTTTTCTATTTTGTTTCTTTCGAGTTTGAATGTTTTATTACGCTCCACCGCTAGAACAGCTGAAACTATGGCGGCGGGATGGGCGGTGGGGGTGAGTAGGGGTGAGCACCACACTGCACGCACACACAAACACACACGCACACACAGCTGCGAAAATATATTGGCAATCAAAGGTTGTTGAGCTGACAGTGGCCGGTTGGAAAATTTTTAACATATCGCCCTGCAACTAGCGACTAACTTTTATTTTATTGATATTATGAATATAATTTTATTTTGATTCATGCAATAATTAGATTTTTTTAAATATCAGAAAATAGAATAGAACAATGTGTGCTATAATTTCCCCACAGCCCAGGAGATGTATCAAATATCTTATATAATTTCCCCAAAGAAATTCACCTAACTATCATTATCGAAATCGAAAATTTAATCAAAATCACAATAAGACCTACTGCAATATTCAAATCTCAGGATGAGGAGAAAGTCGTAATATTTGTTAAAGGTAAAATGTGTGTCAAAATACCATTTTGAATTAAATATCGTGGTGCTGCAGAGATGTTCTGGCCTACACATCATAATCTACAGACTTAAGAAATCCTCTCTGTTTGGTACAGATCCCCACAAAACTCACACCATAATCACTTTAATTTAATTTTTCGATGAAAACGAAAATAATGATTTGATAATTATCAATCCCTCTAATATCATATAGATATTTTTACAAAATCGTTCAGCCTTATCATGCTCTTGAAAATAAAATAAAGTATCATAAGAAATGTAATCAATTAAAACGTATTCACATTCTGATCTTGAAAGGCAACATTTGGACTAAAAAATTTAAGATTTTCTGGTGTATCTTTTCATCCAAGGTTGTTTTTACTATGAATGTAAAACATTAAATTTGCTATAAATATGGAAAATCAGCAGTTAGGGTCAACAATTAACATGTCATAGTGTTTGGGAAAGGGGTTGTGTGAACAGATTGAATAAATAATATGAGAATTTAGGAGTTTGACTGTTGAGATTTGACTCCCCCGAGCCTACAGAATATTTCCTATCACAGAGGCACCTTCACTGTAGCTCGGTGCAGAAGCTTATCTCCTTGATGTGATGCCATGTTTTAGGTGTTTTTAGTGGCTGTGCATTGCACAGCTTGCAGACTGTTCTTGGCAGCAGCTGTCACCTTGCTGCTGGAGCTGTGGAATCTTCCCCGGAGCTGAAGCAGGGCAGCATTCCTCAATGCACCAACCACCACTGTCAGCTGTGCCCTACCAGGACAAGTGAAGCATTGAGAAAGAGCAGAGCTGGCATATTGAATGTCTCTCTCTACTGTGCCAAGCTAGCTACCTACAGTCCAATGTCTGATATTTGAAGTGGAATAGAGGGGTTTGTTTTGAAAAGATTAACATTTGATTGGCTCTAAAACTATCATTTTAAGACCCACGTTCTTTAAACACCAACACCACCCTTACTTTTTAACACTGCTTTAAAGGGACTGTTTGTAACTTCTTACACGTATAAATCATTGCAGGTCGGTGTTCCATGCGCGCTCGCGTGTGGCTACACTGTTCAGACAAGACTCCAACACAAACTACACGGAAGCACCAAAACCTCTTGGTTCTATCTAGTGAAGCCCGTCTGTTAAACTGTGTTGGCCGTGGTCGGAGGACGCGGGGGAGACCGTAGCTTTGGTCTCCAGGAGCAGAGTCTCTGCTGTACTCTGCTCCTCTGCCTGCTTGCCTTCACTCACACACCGCGGTGTTCTCCCTCTTTCGCTCCACTCTCGTGTGCATGCGCGCACACTCCACACTGCAGAAGAGTTAGTTTAGCTCTGAGAATATCTAGTGAATGTACAGTGGACGTTTGTGCAGAAATAACTGCTGCAGCTCCTCCAGACCAACAGAGGTTTCCCGTGTCTTGTGAAGTGACGGGGCTCCGCAGAGAGAAACGTTATCGTCTCCGACCAAAACTCTACTAGGATCAGCATTGATTCATGGAGAGACCTTCGTCTGGTCAGCTAACATTACTGCCAAGCAGCTGAAATATAGAGTGATATTGTGGTTTTAGCTGACGTGTGTCGCCTCACTGTTTCGAGTGATGCTCGTTCATGTCTATGTAGAGCGAGCACGAGCACAAGCGCGAGCAACAGGACGCTGACTTTCGTTGATCTAACGGCCACAGGTGTTGCTGTTAACAAGCATTTCTGATTCTTACAAACAGTCCCTTTAAGGTTATCCTTCAATTTATATTTAAGCTGTCCTCCTCTCCTTGTCTTCTCCAACTCCTCACAGACGTATTCCACCTCTCATTTATGCGATTTAATAGACAGTTTTGGCCCTTAATCCATTCAAGAAGACACATCACCGACAGAGTTTGCTCTCCATCTGCTATCTCATCTCCATACATCTCCACAATGCAGAGAGGATATTAAAAGCATGAATCAGCTGCGGCATTGTTTGATTTGTGTGAATTCCTCTGCCTCTTCTTGCAAAAGTGAGAAATTGGATCTCAAGCATTTTATAAAAGTAGAAGTTTAAAAGAAAAGTTATGCTTTTTCTTCCATGCTTTCTTGTACTCTGAGTGCTGAATGAGGCATTTTTCACAAGGATAGATATTCTATTAGTGTCACTGTGGTTTATTTATTGATGTGTTGGAGGCTCCAAGTAGGGCGAGAAGATGAGCTTGCTCACTGATATTATAGACTCTTGAGATGGGGAATGAGGAGGGAAAGAGGTAGGGGACAAATGATGACAGTCATAGTTCTACTCTCTATCTGTGAGGGGGGGATGGGACATGGGACATTTTTAGTTCCCGATAGGAAAAGGAAAGGAGAGGAAAGGATAAACCTCTATCTGCAGATAGCCTTTAATTAAATATTAGTATATGTACAGAATATTCCCTTTTTTGAAGAATCAGGAAGTTGAATCTAGATACATAAAGTAGGTTAAACTGCAAAAATGTGCATTAGAATATAGGGCTGGGACGATACACCCACCTCCCGATTCAATACTATCACGATACTTGGGTGCCAATTTGATATGTATTGCGATTTTTAAGTATTGTGATTCTACAAGTATTGCAAGTCATTTTTTTAACACTAGACCATGGGAAAAAGTTGAATCATACACTTCTAGGGACTTTTACTTTGGAAAATATCTAAATTAATCCTGTAAGAATGTTTGATTTTCAGCATGTATGTAGTCAGAGGTGTCCTGAAGTCAAATATATCAGTCAGCAGCTGAAATATAGAGTGATATTGTGGTTTTAGCTGACGTGTGTTGCCTCACTGTTTTGAGCGATGCTCGTTCATCTCTATGTAGAGCGAGCACAAGCGCGAGCGCTAGCAACAGGACGCTGACTTTCGTTGACTTAACGGCCACAGGTGTCGCTGTTAACAAGACATTTCTGATTCTTACAAACAGTCCCTTTACCATAAATGTCAGTATATGGGTGCTCTACAGTCGTAGCGTCGGCCGAACACCGGAACAAAACACTGACAGTATGATAATAATGCACTTCCCGTGTCTAGTGTGATAGCCTATAGATAAGATATATTTTAATATATTGCTATAGCCTATAAAGAAAATACAGTCATACCGGCAGGATTCTAAAGTGCACAGAAGCCGTTTCCATAAAGCGCTGGCGTCTGCCTGTCTATTATCATGAGGACGCAGAGACCCGCAGAGCCAAACGTCAGTAGAGTAGGCGGTCCTTAACGTGGCCCGGGACACAATCACGCACACACTGCTAAAAGAATGTGTCCATATGTGGCCCAGACCACCTCTGAATGTGGTCTGAGCGATCGGATCTCAGTGCGTCCACAATGTGTCTTGAGTGCGTTTACACCTGTACTTTGAGCTGTCCCACTTGTGATCCGATCACTGAAGACGCATGTTAAAGGTCCCATATTATAAAAAAGTGAGATTTTCATGTTTTTTTATTATAAAGCAGGCTTAAGTCCTTTATAAATACTGTGAAAGTATTGAAACACTCAATCCACAGGGAAATACACACAGCCCGTATTCAGAA
>CAKAKR010057268.1:0-33014 GCA_916700685.1 Adelosebastes latens | reverse complement strand
TGACTACATAATAGTGATAACAAACAATTAGGACAAGATATATATAATAACAACAATAACAATACAGTAAATATATCAAAAAAGACAAGTGTGTGTGTTGCGTGGAAGTGCATGGTTAGTGTTTGTGAGGAGGATATTGATTTAAATATCTATAAAGTCGTCTGGGCAATCGTAACCAAACAACATTGTGAGTGGGAAAAAATAAAAAAACATAAAAACAGATACATGGACAACTTGGGGAAAAGCAATTACAAGACAGCAATTAAATGACCCTTTAAGCGACTATTGAAACATTGGACAGATGAACAGTTTATTGATAGATGTGAAAAGCTACTCCATAATTTGGAGCTTGGAGGACCCCCTCTACTTTCCTCTCTTTGCACCACAATTATTCCATCTGAGCTACTGTATGTCTACGTAAAATTCAAAATTACACCAGACACATATTTCAATTGAAAGCAGCATGGTTATATAAAGTATATATATATATATAAAGTACAAATTTTTCATTAAACATTTTTAAGGTCAGGTTGTATTTTTATTTACGTTGGTCATTCCAAAAACGTATTCCTATATTCCTATTATTACTATATATATTAAATTATTGTATTATTATGACCAATGAATCAACATGTCAGCAGCATGTTAAAGGTCCCATATTATAAAAAAGTGAGATTTTCATGTTTTTTATTATTATAAAGCAGGCTTAAGTCCTATATAAATACTGTGAAAGTATTGAAACACTCAATCCACAGGGAAATACACACAGCCCGTATTCAGAAACTCTGCATTTGAAACAAGCTGTCAGGATTTCTGTCCATTTGTGATGTCACAAATAGACAATATTTAGACCCTTTACACAGTTTTAAACGTTAACATTCTAAATGTGTCCAAGTTTATTTCCTGTTGTAGTGTATGTGAATGTCATCAGCTGACAGGAAGTAAACATGGACCCAAGCTGTTGCCTAGCAACGCAATTCTGTTGCAATTCCATTGAAACGTGCTAAAACGGAGCGTTTCAGACAGAAGGTAAATACAGGTATATTCAAGCAGACAGTATGAGGAAAATAAAGTTTTTTTTAAGCATTACAGCATGTAAACATGTTCTAGTAGAAACACAAAATACAAGTATGAACCTGAAAATGACCATGATATGTCCCCTTTAAAGTAGTATTGTACTGTTGTGGTGGGTGGAAGTGGAGCTGGTTTATGTACAGTATGCTGGTTTAGTCCAGGGTTGGCCCCCCTTCGAAGGATGACGAGATAAATCTGAGGGGTCATGAGATGATTAATGGGTTACAAAAGAAGAAAGAAGACAGTTCTGCTACATAAATCTGCATGAACTTTTCTTTAATCTTTGCTTTTTTTTGTGAAATATTGGAGAGTTTTACCTCGATGGGCCTCGTACAGTTCTTTAAGTGAAACCATGTGAGAAGTTTAGAGGGGAAGTGTCTCTTTAGTGGAACTGCTAACAATTTATAAACATCTGAAACGTGGCAAGGAGCCCCGACTAGACACTGCTTTTTTGGTTAAGAGGCCACAAGCCAAAAAGTTTGGAAACCACTTGTTTAAACTATTACAATGCATTGTATTTTGTAAGCTGTTCCATTTACACTGGAATAAGAAAAGTGTTTGTTACAATATAATAAACATCGTGTTTCTCAAATTTTCTCTCTCAGATCCGTCATACCTAGAGCCAGCGGATGTTCGTCAGCAGCTTAGTCATTACCAGCTGGCCTCCCGCAGTCATATGTCTTCCGGCTCAACACCTGGTGGCTCAACAGTGGCTGATCATCGACCAGACAGCGTCCTCACTTGTGAGTTCTGTGAGTTCAGCTCTGGATACATGCAGAGCCTGCGTCGCCACTACAGGGACCGCCACGGTGGCAAGAAGCTCTTCAAGTGCAAAGACTGCTCCTTTTTCACCTGCTACAAGTAAGGAACGGCTTCAGCAGGGAAAAACAGGATCATGGCTGACATACAGTATATGCAAACTTTAGGCAAAGTGCATAAACTATATACTATGATACTAGATGGACCAGCATAAAGGATAGGACAGAGGTCAGCAACCTGCGGCTCTGTAACCCCTCTCCAGTGGCTCCCTGTGGATTTTTAAAAAAGGAAATGAATAACTGTTTTTTGTTTACATTTTCATTTTTATTTAACATTGTTGTAGGTCTATGGTATTAGGGCCACATCGAGAAAAAAAAAAAAAATCTGAGATTTCGAGAATAAAGTCAGAAGTTTACGATAAAAAAAGTCGTCATAATATAAGAATAAAGTCGTAATATTATAAAGTAGTAATTTTACGTGTTATTTTCTTTTTTCTCGTAAAGTTATTAATTTATTCTCGTAATATTACAACTTTTTTCTCGTAAAGTTACAACTTTATTCTGGAAATCTCTGATTTTTTTCCCCTCAATGTGGCCCTAATACTTTGTAGTGCATTTGCACTTTGGCCCTCACTGCATTAGACTTATATACTATATACTTAGACTATAAACTGTTACCGTCATCACAATGATCAAATGTTTTGCAGCTCCAGACAGAATTTATTTTATTTTTTTGCCTAAAATGGCTCTATACCCCTGGGATAGGATAAAGGATAAATCCCCTCAATGAATTAATGATCCTTCTCTCTGTCTCTGAATCTATCTCAGGAACACCTTCACCATGCATGTGGAGGCCGGTCACAACAACAATGCACCCGACAACCTCCCTAAAGACCTGCGCTGCCCTCTCTGCCTCTACCACACTAAACACAAGAGTAATATGATCGACCACATCGTCCTGCACAGAGGTACGCAGCATGCAAAGTGGAACCAGACCTAGTAAACTTTACTTTTAAAGGAATAGTTCAACATTTTTGGGAAATGCGCTTATTCACTTTCATGCCGATAGTTACTGCAGATGAGGAGATGGAGCTTAAAGACTGGAAATAGGGAAATGGCTACTATTTTTTTGGCCAAGTGCAGTGACTTCCTGGTTCGGGTGGGAATCACCAGAGGCCCCACGATACGATATTATCACGATACTTAAAGGTCCCATATTGTAAAAAGTGAGATTTTCATGTCTTTTATATTATAAAACAGGTTCAAGCGCTATATAAATACTGTTAAACTATCAAAACGCTCAATATACGGAGAAACACACACAGCCCGTATTCAGAAATTGTGCGTTTGAAACAAGCCGTTAGGATTTCTGTCCATTTGTGATGTCACAACTATACAATATTTAGACCATTACACGGTTTTAAACGTAAACATTCTAAATGTGTCCCAGATTGTTTCCTGTTGCAGTGTATGTGAATGACATCAGCTGACAGGAAGTAAACATGGACCCAAACGGTTGCCTAGCAACGCAATTCCGTTGCAATGCGCTAAAACGGAGCGTTTCAGACAGAGGGTAAATACAGGTATATTCAGGCAGACAGTATGAGGAAAATATAGGTGGGTTTTTTTAACATTAAAGCATGTAAACTTGTTCTAGTAGAAACACAAAACGAAAGTATGAACCTGACAATGAGCATGATATGGGACCTTTAAAACCATGATTACCAGGCGCCAAAATTTAGCGTAACTGTGGAGCGTTATTTAGAGTTCTTGCCAACAAACTAACATGATGGTTGGTACCAATGGATTCCTTAGGTTGAGCCCGCTACAACCTCTGAAAAACAGAATAGAAGCCGTTGGATTGTTAAGAGGTTAATATAATAAAAGATCGATACTTGACGTCCCTGTATCGACACAATATTGCTACGGAAACAATATTGCGATACTATGCTGTGTTGATTTTTTCCCCCACCCCTACTTCCTGGAGTCTTGTCATCACCACAAGGTTGCCAGGCAACCAGCAGACATGCACCTTGTATTCCGTAATAAAAAATATAAACATAATTCAAACAAAGTAAACAAGTAATATAAACTGTTACTGAAGCTATTGGTTTACTGAATAATTTCGGCATTGCAAACAGTATATGAGAACATTCATGAGAACGGAAACAGATAAGTTGAAAGATTTAAAAGCAAATACAGAGGGATAGTTTTTCTATGAGACTATCTTCAGTTATCTAGAGGAAGTGTTTGTGTTGAAACTGTCAAAACCACCAAACTATAACAGCTACTGTGTGTGTGTGTGTGTGTGTGTGTGTGTGTGTGTGTGTGTGTGTCATTTGATCTCTCTCCTGCTCCCCCACATCTCTTCTTCCCCATCCACCCTCGCCGCTGCTTTTCTCACTCTCTCTTTCTCCAACCTAATAATCCACCTCGCTCTCTCTCCTCTTCCTCCACCTTCCAGAGGAGCGCGTGGCTCCGCTGGAGGTCAGCCGCTCCAAGCTGTCGCGCCACCTGCAGGGCCTCATATTCCGTTGCCACAAATGCACCTTCACATGCTCCAGTGACCAGGCCCTGCAGCTGCACCTGCAGAAGCACGCCGAGATCAAACCCTACCAGTGCCAGCTCTGTTACTACGACAGCAGTCAACGGAGCCAGCTAGAGGAGCATCTACGCCTTGAGCACAAGGTCAGTGGGAGGCCATGTATCATGCAACTTTAAATTTAAATCAATATACCCTACATATCTGATTTCTACAATATAATATAATAAGTGACCTTCTGGCTTATCTCCGATGGGGAGTGTTAGTGGTTTACGCACAAGAACATGTTTTAAAGGGGACATATCATGCTCATTTTCAGGTTCATACTTGTACATACATGGTTCTACTAGAGCAGGAGTCAGCAACCTTTACTATTAAAAGAGCCATTTTAGGCAAAAAAATAAGTAAAATTCTGTCTGGAGCCGCAAAACATTTGAGCATTGTGATGAAGGTAACACAGTTTATAGTCTAAGTATATAGTATATAAGTCTAATGCAGTGAGGGCCAAAGAGCAAATGTACCACGGAGTATTAGGGTCACATTGAGGGAAAAAAAATCAGAGATTTCCAGAATAAAGTCATAACTTAATGAGGAGAAAAGTCGTAATATTACAAGAATAAAGTCAAAACTTTACGAGAAAAAAGAAAATAACATGTACAATTACTACTTTATAATATTACGACTTTTTTCTTGTAAACCGACGACTTTATTTTCATAATATTACTCGTAATATTATGACTTTATTCTCGAAATCTCAGATTTATTTATTTTTTCCTCGATTTGGCCCTAATACTACGTCGTACCGTCGTACCATAGACCTACAACAATGATAAATAAATATGAAAATGTAAACAAAAAACAGTTATTCATTTCCATTTTTAAAAATCCACAGGGAGCCACTGGAGAGGATCTTAAGAGCCGCATGTGGCTCTGGAGCTGCAGGTTGCTGACCCCTGATCTAGAGCAAGTTTACATGCTTTAATGTTAAAAATAACCTTTATTTTCCTCATACAGCCTGTCTGAATATGGTTGTATTTACCCTCTGTCTGAAACGCTCCGTTTTAGCACATTTCAACAGAATTGCAACAAAATTGTGTTGCTAGGCAACAGCTTGGGTCCATGTTTACTTCCTGTCAGCTGATGTCACTCACATACGCTGCAACCGGAAATAAACTGAGGCACATTTAGAATATTTCGTTTAAAACTTTGAAATGGTCTCAATATTGTAGATTTGTGACATCACAAATGGACAGAAATCCTGACGGCTTGTTTCAAAAGCTCAGTTTTCTGAATACGGGCTGTGTGTATTTCTCCGTGGATTAAGCGTTTCGATACTTTCACAGTATTTATATAGAACTGAAACCTGCTTTATAATAAAAAAAAAAACATGAAAATGTCACTTTTTACAATATGGGACCTTTAATAATAAGTCTGCTTCATGGCTGTAGCATGATATGTTTACAGCTTATACTCTCAACACAAACTGTTCAATTCATTCTATATATTTTATATTCCCAAGATATTATTACAAATCCAATTCACAACTCGCATATCAAATATATCCGCAGCAATCAGCTGCTGGATTGTAAAAAAACAAAAAAAACATTTGAATCCCAGGTACCCAGAACTTTTTAAAAGAACTGACGTGATGATGATGAGTAAAAGAAATTATCTTTATAATCAGGCAAGAGCAACTATTGATACCTGGTAAAGTGCAGCAACAACACGGTAAAAGGCTTTGTTTATTTAGTGATTTTAGGTTCATCTGAAGTTCAGTAAGTGCTAGAAGCCATTTGCTTGTTTAGTCAAGTAAAACTGAAACGTCGATTTTTTGGAGCAGCTTAACCGCTAACATCAGTTAAAACTCGGCCTGTCAAAGTTAAAGGTCCCATATCGTGCTCATTTTCAGGTTCATACTTGTATTTTGTGTTTCTACTAGAACATGTTTACATGCTGTAATGTTCAAAAAACCTTTATTTACCTCGTACTGTCGGCCTGAATATGCCTGTATTTACCCTCTGTCTTAAACGCTCTGTTTTAGCACATTTCGCCGGAATTGCAACAGAATTGTGTTGCTAGGCAAAAGCTTGGGTCCATGCTTACTTCCTGTCAGCTGATGACATTCACATACACTGAAACCAGGAATAAACTGGGCCCATTAGATTGTTTACGTTCAAAACTGCGTAATGGTCGAAATATTGTATATTTGTGACATCACAAATGGACATAAATCCTGACAGCTTGTTTCAAATGCAGAGTTTTCGAATACGGGCTGTGTGTATTTCCCTGTGGATTGAGCGTTTCGATACTTTCACAGTATTTATATAGGACTTAAGCCTCCTTTATAATAAAGAAAACTATAAAAAACTTTTTAGAATATGGGACCTTTACCACAAAGTCGTTTTAACGCCACTAATTTTTATTAACGCATTAACGCAATCTATCTTTCGGAGGGTGTAGCGGGCTCAGTTTTAAAGCCAGAGATACTGGTATCATATGAAACTACAAAAACTTAAGGAATCCATCGGTGTCAATCAGGTCACACTAGCTTGTCGAGAAGGAGGCTAAATAACGCTCCGAAACGTACGGTACATTTTGGCGAGGAAAAACTGTCATGGCCATTTTCAAAGGGGTCCCTTGACCCTTGACCTCTGACCTCCAGATATGTGAATGAAAATGGGTTCTATGGGTACCCACGAGTCTCCCCTTTGCAGACATGCCCACTTTATGATAATCACATGCAGTTTGGGGCAAGTCATAGTCAAGTCAGCACATTGACAGCTGTTGTTGCCTGTTGGGCTGCAGTTTGCCATGTTAGGATTTGAGCATACCAAGACCTTCATCAGGTAAAGTTCATATAGACAAACAGCACTAGTACCATATATATATATATATATATATATATAAACCATACTGCTGGCACTATCTTTCCCCGGCTATGCTTACATATATGGTACCAATGCTGTTTGTCTATATGCATTTTATTTGAGGTATGAGGACCAAAACATCATGAATAAAGTGAGTACAAGTGATTCACAGTGTGCAGGAGCTTTTTGGTCCTTTCACGTGCAGCTGAAGGTCAAAAAAGGTCCAGAAAGCAATGATGGCAACGAGAAAATAGAGATTTCTTTGCCATAAGGGTTATGTAAATATATGCCTCAATCTTGGAAAACATGCAGTTTAAAGGAAGAAAGAGAGAGAGAGAAGGGCTCCTCCTGGGTGAGACAGAGAGCTTATTCATGGTAGGAGGAGAGGAAGAACAGACATGGGAAGGATGTTGCAGTCCTCAGGGAATGTGAGAGGAGGGAATTGCTCAGAAAGTAGTGACATCATTTGCAACAAGATGCAAGAAGCAATGAAATGAGATGGTTCTGTCATCAAAATATTTCACCTTCTTTGTTAGATTTTAGGTTACTCCTCATCTTATGCTGCATTGACTTGTCTTGATACTTTGGTACCAAGTCAATGCCAAAATTCTGAAAACGTGACTGTTTTTTTTACCGTAGGTATCGTCAGGGCTCATTGTTAATGGCGTCCCGTCATCCCGGGGATGATAGAAAATGTGTTTGGGATGCAGTAAACCTACACGTTGATAGTAATAGCCCCCTATTTGTTCCTTGATAATGCTACATTGCAAACAACAAATCCGTGTTGAAATCGTCAGGACGAGAGCTAGTTAACATCAGCTGTTAGCTCCGTGCAAAACTCTATTGCACGTCTGTCCATCCTGGAAGGGGGATCCCTCCTCTGTTGCTCTTCCTGAGGTTTCTTCCATTTTTTCTCCCTGCTAAAAGGGGTTTTTTTTTGGTTAAGTTTTTCCTTATCCGATGTAAGGGTTGCACTGTCAAGGACAGATGGTGTCGTATTCTATACAGATTGCGACTATTTAGCTCCTCTCCAGTGGCTCCCTGTGGATTTTTTAAAAAATTAGTGGAAATGAATAACTGTTTTTTGGTAACATTTTCATTTTTATTTATCATTGTTGTAGGTCTATGGTACGACGGTACGATGGAGTATTAGGGCCACATTGAGGAAAAAAAATAAATCTGAGATTTCGAGAATAATGTCATAATATTACGAGAATAAAGTCATAGGTTTACGAGAATAAAGTCATAGGTTTACGAGAATAAAGTCATAGGTTTACGAGAAAAAAAAGTCGTAGTATTATGAGAATAAAGTCATAATATTATAAAGTAGTAATTTTACGTATTATTTCCTTTTTTTCTCGTAGAGTTATGACTTTATTCTCGTAATATTACGACTTTTTTTCTAGTAAACCTATGACTTTATTCTCGTAAAGTTATGACTTTATTCTCGTAATATTATGACTTTATTCTCGTTATATTATGACATTATTCACATAATATTACGACTTTTTACTCGTAAAGTTGTGACTTTATTCTCGAAATCTCCTTTTTTGTTTCCCTCAATGTGGCCCTAATATTCCGTAGTACAATTGCACTTGGGCCCTCACTGCATTAGACTTATATACTATATACTTAGACTATAAACTGTGTTACCTTCATCACAATGCTCAAATGTTTTGCAGCTCCAGACAGATTTTTTTTTTTTTTTTTTGCCTAAAATGGCTCTTTTGATAGCAAAGGTTGCTGACCCCTGGGCTATACAAATACAATTGACTTGACTGTGCTGGTTTCCAGCTGCTAACAGCTAACGCTAACTAGGTCTCGTCCTGCGGATTTCAACACAGGAGGTGCCATTGATTTACATTATGGTGTGTTCAGGCACTCTTCAGTAAAAACTGAATGAAAGGAATTAGGCGAAGCTAATTCTATCATGATAAGTTCAAATGTAAAATATTGTTTTTGGTGAGAAACTTGAATAAATCCAGTTGTTTTCACAGCAATATAAAATAGATAATAGAGAGGGAATAATGACCTGTTTAACTTCGTGACAAAAACCAGTATGCAAACAGTAATAAAGGAATGTATGTTGAAGTTTTGTTTTATTTTTTCATTATTACTGTGGTATCAAAATTGGTATCGAGAATCGTGAAATTTCACTGGAATTGGTATCGGCTACTAAATATCTGGTAGCTTTTTTTAATGTATCAACTTTTTAGTTGAAATTCACTTAATAAAAAGCACACATAAATGTAACGCATTGCGCAAATATAGTGTCCACCCTTTCACTTGGTGATGAAAGAAATAAAAGCCCCACATAAAAAGGGGGTTATTTGAGATAAATACTTTTCAGAGCCCGCTATACCAAACTGATAAATACTGCCTGTTTCTGATCAGGTTATCCGGAACTTCGAGCTGATGGGCCGCGTCAACCTGGACCAGCTGGAGATGATAAAAGAACAAGGGAGCAGCGCCGAGGAGGAAGAAGAAAGAGAAATCATGGCGATGGTCGGAGATGGAAAAGTACCTGCAGAGGAGGAGGAGGACGACGACGGAGGAATGCAGATTATGCAGAACATAGTCGAGGAACAGAGAGAGATGGATGATGAAGAGATGGAGGACAGCATCAAAGAGGAAGAGGAGGAGGAGGAAGAAGATGAAGAGGAATTCGGGGGGGTGGAGGAGGAGAAGCCTGGCCTACAAGGTAAATACAGAAGATGTTGCTCTCCTATGTTACGTATCATCTACTCATATTCATCCTGTCCATATCTAAAGGACAATTTGCTTCAAATACAACCACTGATGTTTGCTGAAAGAACAAATATCGCATAACACATTTCTGTATAAAACCTTTTGGGATTACAATATAAACGAGTACCTGCTGAAAAGCAATTTTCTGTCGTGTTCTCGGTAATTTTTATATCAAATTGTGGTCTGTGTGAAAATCTCTTGTGTCTCATTTTAAGCCAAATAAATGGGCCCATAAGTAAGAAAGCAATCATACTGCCAGAATATTGCGAGTCCCATAGCATACATATGCTTTTTAAATGTCATGAGTAATGGGTTTTTTTCCCAAAATAGCTACAGTCTTGTAATTCTGAATAGTTTTTTTTGCATTTCATTCTTCTAGTTTATTATTCAGTATACTTGACTGGTAGTTCACTAGGGGTGGGAATCACCAGAGATTAAGATTATCACGATACTTAAGTCACAATACAAATTTATTGAGATTTTAAACATTTTGCGATATGCCGAGTATTGCGTATAAGATATATTGTGATTTATTACCTTTTTTCAACTGCACATTATGCAGCTTGTCAACATCTGTTTTATCTAATAAGATGCAGTTTTCACTCTGTTCATCTCAGAGTTTTTATTCAATGGCCGTGCCAGTTTTTCCTTCCATATAGCATACTTCCCGACAAGCTACCAGAAATTGTGCGTTTGAAACAAGCCGATAGGATCTCTGTCCATTTGTGATGTCACAAATATACAATATTTAGACCATTACACGGTTTTAAACGTAAACATTCTAAATGTGTCCCAGTTTATTTCCTGTTGCAGTGTATGTAAATAACATCAGCTGACAGGATGTAAACATGGACCCAAGCTGTTGCCTAGTAACGCAATTCCGTTGCAATTCCATTGAAATGCACTAAAACGGAGCATTTCAGACAGAGGGTAAATACAAGTTTATTCAGGCAGACAGTACAAGGAAAATAATGTTGTTTTTTTACATTACAGCATGTAAACATGTTATAGTAGAAACACGAAATACAAGTATGAACCTGAAAATGAGTACGATGGGACCTTTAAGTATAATTATTATGGAATACTGATTGCCTGATAATAAATAAACTATAGCAATAAATCTTTCTATTGTTTTCAAATATTATAGCAAATAGGAAATGACCGCTTATGAAATCATTCAGAGACTAACCAATCATTTGAACTCTATTTCCCAGATATCCTTGCATCTCCCACCAGCAGCAGCAGCAGCAGCAACTCTGCGCCGAGCGGTGCAGAGAAGCGTCTTCCCTGTGAGTTCTGTGGCCGCTGCTTCACCAACAGCCTCGAGTGGGAACGTCATGTCCTTCGACACGGCATGTTAGTATTTTTTACTATTTCTCTTCTTCTCTACTCTCATTTTGTGTGTGAGCTTGTGTACTTTCCTGTTTACCCATCTTTCTGGTTTTTGTGCAAACAATACGGACTAATGACATCGCCATCAGCCTCAGCAGTTCTTTGTGTTTAGTGCTAATAATTAGTAAACATTGGCATGCTAAACTAAGAAGGTAAACATACCTGCCAAACAACAGCATGTAAACATTGGCATTGTGAACATGTTAGCACATGTCGTCGGTGTGGAAGTTCTTCAGTGAAGAAGACAGCTAACGTTAACGGACATTGCTTTAACTTGCAGTATGATGCCTTCAAGCTCTACTCAGTAAAATTTGCTCCGTGCAGGACAGTGTTGCTTACCGGTTTGAACACGGGAGGTGTAAATTATGATGCTTTTCAGTAAAAATGAGTATTGGGTGAAGGTAAGGTTCAAATATAATCTTGTAAAATGTAGTTTTTGGCGAGAAACTTGAATAAATCCAGTTGTTTAAGGGAGATGTTTTCACAGCAATATAAAATAGATAATAGAGAGGGAAATATGACCTGTTTAACTTCCTAACACTATCTCTAAGCAACTTATAATATATAATTAAAATACTAATGCCTAGATTTTTTTTAATCATTTGAATTGTGTGTTTTTATGCAATTAACCACTATAGATGACAATAACAAAGTAAAAGAATAAGAAGAATTTTTGACGGTTTACACTGACTTCCGGACGGTTGAAATAATTTTTTCGCCTCGCTATCAATTATAGTTCTTATGTTGCGTTCACACTAAGGGCGAAGCAGAATTTTAGCCTCGCTTTACTTGCACGAGTTGGACCGCCGGGATCATTTGTGTTCATTCGCGTCCCTTGCGCCAGATGCGCCAGATGCGCCCCGAGAGGAGGAGGGGGCTTGTCTCCATAGATACCAACAATTTTTCTTTCCACAGTTCACATCACCACGCCATCAACCATGGAAGAAAATAACCACTGTTGCTGCTTTGTACATGTTGTAGAAGTCCCAGATATGTCAGGAAAAACAAACGGAGTCGTGTCTGGGTTCATAACGTCACCCGGCGGTGCTCGGTGAATTTCACTGAGCTGTATTCACATACAGTGTCATACATTGTACTGACTGTATTTAGCCAGCCACACGTCGCTACAGCGGTATTAACCCAAATAAACAGATTGTGCTGTGATTTATTTACAATAAAATGGATCAAAATGATGCCAAAATAACTACGTTATTATGTCTTAAAAAGTAATTATTTGTAAAAAGTATGAATTCATGCTTTGTCAGGTCTGTCTGTAAGACGACAAGCAAACAACTTTTAAAATGCTTGATTTCTGAATTGAGTTTAGATCGATCAGTGCCAGGCTATGCTAACTTTGTAGCTGCTCCATCACCACTCAACATAACGTCATCTTGGCATAAATATGGCAGCGATGTTGTTGTTTATACCAGCTATTCTCAACCACTGGGCCGGGGCCCACTGGTGGGCCTCAGAGATCCGCCTAGTGGGCCGCGAAGGTACTGCCGAATGGTTAGATTAACTGCTATTCTGTATTTCAGAGGTTATAGCGGGCTCACTTTTAAAGCTAGGTATCACATGAACCTTGAAAACCTAAATAATCCATCGGTACCAACCATGTCATGCTAACTTGTCGGGAAGGATGCTAAATAACGCTCCAAAGTTCTGCAAAATTTTGGTGAGGAAAAACTGCCATGTCCATTTTCAAAGGGGTCCCTTGACCTCTGACCTCCAGATCAGTGAATGTAAATAGGTTCTATGGGTACCCACGAGTCTCCCCTTTACAGACATATATGTCACAGATGCAGTGACACAAAATCGAGCAATTTTTGGGAAGGTGGTCCTCGAAAGATTTTTAACAATCGGAAGTGGGCCTCGAGTTACAAAAGGTTGAGAACCCCTGGTTTATACCATAGACAGTCTGTGGTTTATACACATACATTTACACACAAAGTTTCGTCCGGTCTCTGTACAGATATGAGGTACTATCGTAGCTCTGGGTGACCACAGATGGCTACAATATTTTTCCTTTTCTGATTCATCAACGTCAGGACGTCAGTGACGACAGGAGGAGATTCTCAACTCTGACAGGATCTCACGACATAGCGTCACGCAAATTTCTGAGCGACATTTCGAGTTTTCCCATCCTTGGCGCCATTCGCGTCGCCTGGCGCGAACTCGCATCTTTTCGCCTCTTTGCTTTGACTTTAAATGTAATTGCGCCGCATGAAAAGGTCGCTTCGCGCTAGGTGCTTACGCAGCATTAGAAAGACAATCTGCAAAAATCTGAATCGGCAAGGTCAGACTTTTAAAAAAATCGGAATCGGCAAAGAAAATTGCAATCGGTGCATCTCTAAGTCTTATTTTATTGTTTGTTCATATCTTTCCACATGTTAAAGGCACTTCTTTTTGCTCCCTCCCTCATTTTTTAGGACGGTTAACAACAGTCAAATAGACACCAGCACCACCTCTGCAATGGAGGCCTCAGCCTCATCTTCTACTGGCTCCTCCGTCTTGATGGACACAGGGTTGGACCTGTCCAGCTTCATCAACGAGGAAGAGAACCCCGCCGATCTATCACTGAGAAGTCCAAGCCAGTATGTGGAAGACAAAGAAATGCTCGACACCAAAAAGGATCAACAGTTTGGCTGAACTGATTGTGGCCTCTTGGGATATTGTGCTAGAAACTGATAGCATTGGGTAGGATCAGCACTGAGTCGGATCTTAAAATAGGACATCAAAGGAAACAAAAAGATTGAAAAAAAGTGACTTCTTATGAGTTGGCACATTACTAGATTTTTAGGTGTTACATATTTAAGTATTAGATTGTGCTGCATAAAAACGGCTGAGCTCTCTAAATGGGCAGTCCCCCTAGGACAGATCTTAATATATTGGTAACCAATAGTGAACAGAACTCTTTATTGCTGACATTCTGGTCAAATCTACAGTGAAAGATCCCACCTAGATAAAACTATTTATAAAGAATGTTGTCCAAAAATGATGAACTAAATTTAGTATTTTATTATTTGAAGCACCTTTTACACTCCCCTAAAACAGGGGGTACTGTAAATTTACCCAAAAGGAACAAGCGAGATATGAAAGCATTTAAAACCGTGGCCCACTGTACTGTAGAGCTACCTTTTCTTGTTGAAAATCTGAGACTTTTTTCATCTTAGCCTTGTGTTAAATGTGTAGAAGTATTCCTTGAGAAAGAGTCGCACCTTATCTATTTTAGTAAAAACCACGAATCATGTTTTTCTTCGACAATTTACCCCCAAATGTTTGTAGCAAATTGCTACATTTTAGGTCCCTGAATATTATACTACGTATAAGCCTTCAGCCTGTGGCACCCTTCGCGTTCTGACTGTACTATTTTATTGTCCGGTAATTTCACTGATGAAATCATAGAAAATAATGGGATTAGTTTATTTCTCCCGTCCCCTGTAAGATAACGTGTTGTTTGTAGTCCAGGTTAAACAATATCCTGTGCACTCGGAAGGTCAATATAACAACAGAGATATGTTTAATATGTCATGACTGTATCCATTATGATATCCGTTAAGCTGAGCCTGGAACATAACTACAGGTTTTTATAACAGTGGCATAATATTTGTCATCATGATCAGATAGACAGAGATCACACTTGTCTTTTCAGTGCCAAATTAATAATTGGATGTGCCAGAATCATCCACAAAATGACAATTTAATGCAAAGTTTTGAGGAGGCTGACCACCACGGCTGAGTGTTGAAGCCAGTGCGTAAGTGCCTTAAAATGCAGTTCCTCTAATGGCCACTAAATGGCTTTAATTGCTTTAAAAAAGAGTTTTGAAGTAGCCAGGAAATCACCCTCCAATCTCTCTCTCTCAAAATGTTCTTTTCCACAAGAATTTATGGCCTCAACAGCTACTTTCACTTCTTCTAATGTGTGCCCAAGTGGCAATTTTGACAGTCATCATTTAAATAAGATCAGATTAGATTTAATTAGATTCAACTTTATTGCAATTGAGTGAGTGCCAGTAGCATCGGACCTGGTAAAAGGATGTTGAGGCTTAAAGTGTAGGTTTGACCAGATTACAAAAAAATATATATATTCTCATCAACCTCTGGTCATATTAAGCCATGCAGTTAGCTCTGGTTTATTCGCCAACGTCTCGAGATATCCGTCTCTGAGATTTCTGCTGATCCAATGGAAGTGGGTGGAATTTAATTTGTTATGCTCACAGCATTAAAGAAAAATTGAGCAGTTTTCATTGGAAACGCTTTCTACCAAATAAATAGTTCCTATGAAAACTGCTTATAATGTGTTCTATATTATCGGGAGTGAAATGCGATGATGTTAATGAGATCCCACACATAACGACATGTTCTGTTAAATGTAACAGTTTTGTTCCTGTAGTGTGTGGAGAGCAAAACAGCAACACCACACACTAACAGATTCCAATCATGAACAACAAGAGCACCGACTAAAAAAACTCGCAAAATCCCTCGAGAACAAACGTGACTTGAGTGTAAACAAACATGGCGGACGACGGGCAGGAAGATTTAGTTCATTTTGCACTACTTTTTACTGAAAATTCACAAAGGATGGATGGATGGATGGATGCAGTCATGGAGATACGTTAAATAAACACTCGTGTTGTTGCCACAACTCAACGAGTTGGTCCTTCATTTCTGAGCTCCATCTTACTACTACGTTATGCTTCGCGTATTGCATTAGCTCATGCATTACCCGCGGCTGCCATGGCGACGGAGGTTGTCCTTCCGTCAACTTGGTTCTCTATTGGCTATCGTTCTTTCCCACGTGACTGCATCATTGGCTGCATCATCGGCTGTCCTCAGGGTTCCCCACACACATCCCATTGTGAATATTAAACATGTTTAATATTTACAATTTGAAATCGGTGTGGCCAGGATGGACTTCCGAGCAGATTGGGTGATGTAAAAAACACTCTTTACATACCTCACACCACAGGAATATTTGGCAAGATAAGATAAATAAATATATATATAAATATATGCTGACGATTATCGGGAGGGGGGGAATCGGGCCCAAAATTGGCTTGATTCTCGCGTAGTGTGTACCCAGCGTGTGCTTTTTAATGCTGTGAGCGCCGTTAATGAAATTCCATGCCAAGTTGGGTATGTTTGGAGCCATGTTTGCTTGATGGACAGATGTCTCTGCCTTTCATAGTCAGCCCTGGTGATTACCTCAGCTCCATCCACATCGCCCCCAAATTCTGAATTTATGGCTCCAAATGACTGACAGGCTGGCATTAAGCATTAACCTCAAACTTGGCTTTGAGATATCCCTTCAGAAACTTATGGCTGATGCCACAGAGCAGCCATAAGCCATCTACAGTCTGTGGTATAGTTTTGATGTGATGTGATACACTGAAAAGACAAGTGTAACCAGCTCAGAAAGCCCCTAAAAGCATTTGTTTCGACGTATATAGAGATTATTTGCCACTGGGACGGTATGTTGAAGATTTTTAAAAAGGGTGTCAAATCCCCCCAACTTAAACCCCTTTAAATTCTGTACGGCACAACTGTCATAGTCTGCATATGTGTGCTTCTTTTTAGACAAAGTTGTCATGTTATTGTTCATACTGACAAAAGGCAGAGATTGTATTTGTTGGAAGTTGCTGCTTGAATGCCCTAAAGCCTTATTAAAGATGATAAATAGCAATTAAAATCAAATTTATGTCCAATTCCAATAAGACCAATAAGCAAGGTTTAAACTAGGTGAAATAAAATGGCTGATAACTACAATATCAAATTTATAGGAGGAGCACAATTAATGTTAATTGTGTTCTTGGTACCAAAATATTTACCAAGCCCGCTGTGTTTGCTGCTGTGATTGTCTTTTCCTGAGCATTGAACCATTGATGGAAATATGGGTTTGTAACCCATGGCGAACCAGATGTTTGCAGCCATGTATAGAAAACAAAACTACTCGTTAAGTGTTTGAACCGTGGTGTTTCAGAAAGGATACTTTAACCCCTTTTTTCCTTTAGGTGTTCTCATTTTAAAAAAAAGAAGAAAAAAAAAAAGAAATTTAACAGATGATAGCTAACCCTTAGGGGCTTTTTGAGTCCCCCAACCCAACATTATTACGCTGTTGTACAATGTCTGGTTACAATGAAAAATATCTCCTTTTTTTGTACTGTAATGGGAAGAGCAGTGTGGTTGTACAATATTTAAACACGTGAAGGAAAATGATGCAATTGTCTTCTGATTAATGGCCAGGGCTTTTATTGTGAAAAAACATGGCAAAGTAAGAGAAAAAATGTTACTTTTGGGGCATTTACCTAAACTGCTTGGTCCTTTTTTGGGGTATAGATCCCTCTGAGATCTAGCTGACTCATGTCCAATCCAACATCTGACACTCCAGTATCTTCTACCAATGACCAGTAAGGACTCACTAGTAGGCCTGCCCGTGCATGTAGTCTACCCAGTCAACAAGAGGTGGGAATGTAGCAGCCCTCCTATTCTCCTCAGTCCTTGTGACACCTTAAAAACCTGTTGAGTTGGTGCTGAATCTCAAAGGACCAGCTTGTAGTTTTTTTGAAAGTGAAACTGTTGTTGTAGAAATAAGCTTTGTACGGCAGCTTGTTGCCCAGCTTGAAAGCCCACATGATGTAAACCAGATGATGAAATGGGACAATCTGGGTAATGAAGCTGTCAACCCAAAATTGTTTGTTGTTTCTGTGATCATTTTAATAGAAAATGACTATGAATCCCTCACTGTGTGCAGTCTCTAGACTGTAATATTCCCGGTTTACCCAAAGTTAAGCCCCTGCTGACAACACACTGGATTACTTGTATATATGTTTAGTTTGTTTCTGATGCATTTCTCTTTTCAGACTGTTGTCTCCATAGTTTGACACTAGAATCTCTCCTTCTTGCCTTTCTTCCCATATAAATCTGATTACCTGATGGTGGGTTGTGATGTTGCCTAGAATGATTGTTTACAATTTTATTCCATTTATCTCTGGATATTCTGTAAATATTGTAATTCATTGTCTTTTTTTAACTTGATAATAAAGTTATCAGATAACGGTTAAGTCGTGTCGGTCTCCTCTTTGTACAGACTTTGTTATATAAATTAAATTATGTGACTTTTCCTTGCTTAACAGTAGCACTAAGATGTTATGGGTGTAGAATTGTAGAATTGTCCACGCAACACCGGCTTAGCAGTTATTTTGCCAGTGGAAACAGTTATCAGTATTGTAAGTTAGTATGGCAAAAACTGACAATGATGATAATTTGAGTTGCATTAGCAGAGTGGCACTGTTCCTGTGGGCTATCCGCTCGTGCTTGTTGACTTCAGGGAAGTGAAGAAAAGTATCCATGTAGCATTAGCAGGCTATAACCAGGGTCCACGTAGCATTAGCAGGCTATAACCAGGGTCCATGTAGCATTAGCAGGTTATAACCAGGGTCCATGAGGCATTAGCAGAATGGACAAACCAAACACTGGCTCTAGAGAGAGACTTTTGCGTTTTTACGTCACCTGAAGGCCACCGTAGTTCTCCGACACGCTTGTGAGACTGCGGCAACGTGAGCCGCAGAGTGCAAAACCAGCCGTCGTCTGACTTCTTTAGGTTTAGGCAAAAAAAAAACACTTAGTTAAGTATTGGGAAAAACATTGTGTTTTGGGTTAAAATAACTACAAACACAAGGACAAGTATTGTTGGTTTCACACAGGATGCAACCTCAGGTTTCCTGGGTAAAGCCCTGTGTTTTGTGTCCCATCCCCGACCATCACCCCTTATGGAGTATCACACTGTCTATATTATAGCACCTGACTTCTGCTTGTGCTCCTGTCATAATTTCTACTGTCTCTAGAGGTCGCTGTCATGTTCTTTTATTTTTTCTTTCGCTGATCTACCATGTGAATAGATGATAAAACCTACTAGTGGGTGTAGTAGGCCCCTATTAACCCAGATCAATGGGGCTTATAGCGACTGATTACGACTATTTATTAGCCTGACAACAGTCTAATAGGTTGGCTTTTCTTTGTCATATCATTTTGGACTTTTGGTTCAACTAAAGAAGACATGACATCACCTTGGGCTCTGGGCAGTTGTGGAGGGTATTTTTTTGACAATTCATACACTTAACGATTAATCGATAATGAAAATAATCGTTTGTTGCAGCCCTACTTGTTTGTTTGGTAAGATGTCTAAAATGATTATCCATTCTAGCTTTTGTGCAACATGTTTCCCATTTCCAGTGACATATAGGATTTCCTCTGTAACATGTCCACAGAGCCCCTCTTGGAACAACCAATAATAGTCCCGGCAGCTCGTCCACAGGAAATAGCTTCGGGCTGAGAAGGCATCTCAGTGGCCTTCACTCTGTGTCACACCCTTCTGTTTCTCTCTCTCTCTCTACTCTACTCCACTCCACACTCAGCAAGAGCTCTGCTGACCAAAACCGCAAACCCTGCAAATGCCAGTCGTGTGTGTGTGTGTGTGTGTGTGTTTGTGTGTGTGTGTGTGTGTGTAATGCACATGCATGAAATGCTGCAGCTCTTGTGCCCTAAATACCACGAGTCATGGAGATCAGCAGGATATGCTTCCGCTTTATATTTCATTGTTTTTATTTTCCCAACATCTCTCTAAAAAAAAAACAGCACTTAGAGGATCTGTAGTGTCTTTCTATTGGAAGTCTCAATTTGACACATGTCCACTGCATTTCCTCTCCTGCCTGTTTTAGAGGGGGGCCAAGTCTTTATTTCACATGTCTAACATCATCTCTTAAAAATATCTCCAAGTCGCTAGGGATTAGACTGTAATCTCTGTGGCTCGCCACTTCAGAGGGGGGCCGATGGCAGACTGACGACCCCTGGAGACAGGAGCAAGAGGCACAGCCACAGTGGGGAGAGGGGAAAGGAGGACACTGCTGCTGCTGCTGCTGCTGCTGCTGAGTGGAGCAACATAAGGAATGCCTGATGAGCGTACGCTAGGGCCAAGGCAGGCAAGGACGCTGCTCCTGTCGTAACAACTGCATGACAAGAGAGAAGGGGCGGAGAGATTAAAGGGAAAGTCAGGATGGAAGAGGAGTAGAACAGGGAGACACAGAGACTCTTGTGGATCCAATGAGCCCAACTGTATTCATGTGTGATGATGTTACTCCCCATAGTAGCCATTTCATTGTAGTGAGACCATTTTTTTTAAACTTGACCTCCCTGTATAAAATGACCTGTGGTGACCTCTAGGATAATCACAGCCTCATGAAACTTTACAGCCACAAACTAGAGACCTAGAGCATTCAGAGGATCGATGGATCAAACTAGAGACCTAGAGCATTCAGAGGATGGATGGCTTTCCTAGCTAGATTGACAATAAGGGGGTTAATAAGTGCTCACCATCCAATCACAGAAAAATGCAATTCTTGCAGAAATCTCTAAATGTCAAATTTTTTTTTATCTCAAATCACAGCATGGCTTTTTCTATGGTGTTCCTCAAGGTCTTGGTGTATATAATAGAGTATGGGGATGGCCATCATATACTTCGTTCATAATGTTCTAAACCCTTATACACTTTTACAATTCATTTTAAATAATTAATTAATTAATTATTCATGTTTATTTCTGATTTATGACTAGAAGAACTTGAGACACAGTGCTGAGCTGCATCTCAAATTAATCTTCAGGTTCCCAGCTTTCAGATGATGTACACCACTTCTATGTGACTTCTACTGTTGACCTGCTATCTCCCCCTAAAGACCCCCTGGACCCCCTAAAAAAGACAAAAAACGGGTTCTAACACATACAGTGATAAGAAGTGGCCTGGAGAAGAGACCCCATTGAGCTCCAGCATATTATCTCTCGCACTTAACAGTCCTCTCAGAGTCAGAGCTGTGCAGCATGTGAGACAGAAGTCAATAAAGCCTCTGAATACTGAGTGCTGGGTGGATAATATTGAAATTCCTCCGTGCTTGAAGGACCTGGGGTTCTGATAACAGCAACTCAAGTTCAATAAGGGACGCAAGGTTATTCCACCAATGTCAGTCTTGAGAGGAGCATGATGAAAAGCACCAAAAATCGTATGTATCCATGTATTCAAGCAGAAATTACAAATTAGCCAGTTAGCAATGTATCTGCTTGAGGGACTGAGTCTTTGGTCTGTCTGCTTCTTATACTGTAGGCCTATAAGACAGGGAATGGGATGCTGTTACAAATATAGCCTGATGAATACAGGCTATATTTGTAATGTTATCCCAGTAGGATAAAATAACATTATTGTTCACTATTACAGTATGTTTTGTCTACTCTTATTATAACCTGACCTCCCTTGTCATGTGCTGTATTATGAAAATAACTGACAATAAAATGCTTTTTAAGAATTCAACTCACAAGGGGCTCTTTGGGTGAGAAAATATATTTTATGCTGTTGTTCAATATTACACTTACATACTAAGTATTTATAGTGATGGAGGTATTTGTCTTTATTCTTTTTTTAAGTGGAAGGGGTTGCAGAGAAATTGTACTCCAAAATGCATATATCTAAACAAGTAAATATATATAAAACATCTTAATCAATCAATAAATCTTAATAATGTATTTTTCCAGTATTTTCCAGCACCCACTAAAATTGACTCTTGTCGGGACAATGGATTAAATAATCAAGTCAAATCAAAGCAATGGTGGAAAATAAGTAAGTAACATTACTTTACTTGAGTATTTTTTATTTTCTGTTACTTCACACCTCTACCACACTCCATTTCAGAGGCAGGAATTACACTTTTTACTTAACTACACTAAAGATCACTAAATATGAGGCATTTAATGGACATGGAATTTGGTAAAGGGGAATATATAAAGCACTAATCAAAAAGAAAAAATATCAGAATTTTGGCACAAAAAGTGGGATTAGGAGAGTAAAGGCAGAACCTAAAGTACAAAAGACAGTTTAGAGTGTTAAAGGAAGAAGTAGAAGAGAGGAGGTTCTACAAAGATAAAGGCTTGATCACACACACACAGATATAAATAAGACACTATTTCTATTGGGGAAAAGTAAATTTACAAGTAGCCCATGTGTGCATTGTAATATAGTTGAAAATGCTGAACATGTAATAACGCACTGTGTAAAATATGATGAAGAAAGGGTATGGTTGGGTGAGAAGAGGGTGAGAGAGGCTGGACTGGTGCTCCTAATGGCATCTGCAAGATTTCACAGACCGGAAGAAAACAACCAATCAGAGCTGAGCTGGAGTCTGCCGTGTCTCTGAGCAGCTGTCAATCACTCGCGGTGATCAAACAGTCAAACTAGGCAGCGATGATCAAATATTAATTAATATTCTGTTACTGTAATGCCCATTACTCTCTGTAGTGTACTGTTTAGCTGTGAAATGAGAAAGTTTGTGACCCTGCAGCCATGTTGAGAACAGTTGAGAAAATACCAAGCACCGCCCACCAGCCGGAGCACAGCCAATAGGAATGCTCTCTCTCTAAAATGACCTGTGATTGGCCAAAGTCTCCCCTCACAGGCTAGATTTTTTAAAGCCCGTAAACAGAGCCATGAGGAGGAGCAGAAGTCTAGTTATCTCCCAGAACACTTGAATTACAATATGCTGAAAGGTTATTATGGAATTTTTGCTACTGAGGCTTTAAAGGTTCCATATCGTGCTCATTTTCAGGCTCATACTTGTAGTTTGTGTTTCTACTAGAACATGTTTACATGCTTTAATGTTAAAAAAAACTTTATTTTCCTCATACTGTCTGCCCTAATATACCTGTATTCACCCTCTGTCTGAAACGCTCTGTTTTAGTGCATTTCAACGGAATTGCAACGGAATTACGTTGCTAGGCAACAGTTTGGGTCCATGTTTACATACTGTCAGCTGATGTTATTTACATTCACTGCAACAGGAAATAAACTGGGACACATTTAGAATGTTTATGGTCTAAATATTGTATATTTGTGACCTCACAAATGGACAGAAATTCTAACAGCTTGTTTCAAAAGCACAATTTCTGAATACGGGCTGTGTGTATTTCTCCGTATATTGAGCGTTTTGATAGTTTAACAGTATTTATAGCACTTAAACCTGCTTTATAATATAAAAGACGTGAAAATCTCCTTTTTATGGAGTATTTTCAAATTGAAGTATTGCGACTTATCTAAGTTAAAGATATTATGAGAATACTACTAACTAAACTGCTAATAGGAAATAAAGCACCACTGTAACATAGTGTATTCTCATTGCAGTACCGATGCTGACCTCAACCCGCTGGGGGCGCTGCAGCTTAAAGATGTGACACAGAAGAAGAAGAAAGAGAAGAGTCATGGCGGCTGACAGTTAGTAATGAGCCAACAAACACAGAGAACCTTCTTGCTTTGGATCTACACCGTTTAAACTAGAGCCGGGGAGACAAACTCTGACGACAAGATGCAGATAACGTTGAAAACCTTACAACAGCAGACGTTCAAGATCGACATCGATGAAGAGGAGACGGTGAGAGAGGAAGACATGCATGTGTGAGGGGGGTGGAGTTGGAGCTGGCTATGTCCTGGAACGGAGGACTTTAGTTTTGGACTATTTCAAATTAAAACCATCGATAGATGAGTCTGCGTTAACACCACATATATGTTTCAGATGGAGCAACTGTTCGGGTTAGTTCGGCTTGTGTTGGACGTGGGTTTGAGACAGACTCACGTGATTTATTGAATACTAGTGAGGAGAGGAGTTTGTGTTGTCAGCATTTAGCCGTAGCCCACTGATGGTACAGATTGGGGGGTGGAGAGGAGAGGATATTAGCCTCGTTGGCTACAGCCACCATAGTTAACCTTACACTCTATTAATGCACACTGAAGGTTTATGAACTTTGTTTTAAATATTAAACTTCGTTATGCTATCGGTCTGTTAGTTCAATGTAATGTTCAACATGGTTTCTTAGTGAGTTCAACTCCAGTTTTATGAAGCACACTTTGGACTTCATAGTCTAACTCGTGCTATAGTTAGTTACTAACTCGTGCTATAGTTAGTTAGGGTTCAGGGTTGGGTTGAAATGGTGGCGGGAAAGCTGATTAAGTTTATGTTATTATAATATTATACAAGATTCATGAAAAGTTTTTTTTTTTCCCCCTATAGGTAAAGACATTAAAAGAGAAGATTGAAGAGGAGAAAGGAAAGGACCATTTCTCAGTAGCTGGACTGAAGCTGATCTATGCTGGTATGTTACAGGCTGCTTGTTAAAACCTTTATTAAATCCTCACATTTCTTGATAAGAAAAAAAACACACACATTCCTCCAGAAAGCTGCCTTATGCTTTGTTGTATTTCTGTATTGTGTGCTGCAAGTCATTACACTGTTTAGTGATGACAGTAATTCAGGAAGCACACAATGTTTTCATTGTTGAGATGGATGTCCATTCTCACTTCCCGGTGTGTTCTCTCAGTGTATAGTTTTAACATTTAATAGCTAGACAGGATATTCATTAGAGATATCTGCTATGTCATTTTGCCTAGTCAAAACTCTAATTCAAGATATCCCTAATTCTATTTTGACTAGGCAAAACTCTAATTTCAGATATCCGTAATTACATTTTGACTAGTAGGATTCAAACTACTTTTGCCATTCATGTGTATGGGGTTTGTCATTACGGATATCTGCAATGTGAATTAAGGAAATCCGTAATGTGAATTACGGATATCCGTAATTCCAGTTTCAGATATCTACAATTTAATTCCGACTAGTCATAATTCCAGTTCAAGATATCTTTAATTCCCCTTAATTATAGACATCTACGTTGTCCTTTTTATATATCTAAAATTAAATTGTGACTAGTCAGAATGACGTTGTAGATATCTCAAACTGGAGTTATGGATAGTCAAATGTAATTACAGATATCTAGAATTAGAGTTTTGACTGAGCGAAATGACAGATATCTGTAATTACGTCAGATGCTACGGCAAGTGGGAGGTGAAGCTATTCAAACATACTATGGCTGCTGCACTGCAGCCGTAGGGGTTTATAAAGTGTGTTTGGAGACAGTAAATCTACAACACGCTGTAAATTTCTACCATATATCTCTAGTGAACAAAGCTCTCGTTCGCCACAAATTCCTTTATGATGAGCCTTTTATATTTCATGGCATTTTCTAACTATTTTATCCACAACGGTCCCCGACCGCTCGTCTCACAGCCGGCTGCACATACAGACCGATGTTATGTGTCCAGCTCGGAGGACTAAAGGCTCGTTGTGATTAAAATGAGGTTGTAGCTCGTTGTCTACCTCACTACGGTTAGAAAGAGCCCTCGTTGGTGTTGTAACTATGTTTCTCTGATGAGTTATTGATCCGGGAAGTTTGAATCTGTGAATATCTTTCCAACTTTACCGAACTATCCAAGTCAGCAAAAGCTTCTGCTGACACTGTTCAGATGCTTTGTTGGGCCGATATCCAATGGGAACCCTTGATGAGCAACGTCACGCACAACAATTCTGACTGGTCATAATGACGTTTGCGATATCTGTACCTGTTATTTAGGATAGTCAGAACTGAATTACAGATATCTCTAACTGGCGGTTTGACTAGTCAGAATTAGGGATGTCACGATACCAGAAATCTAGTAGTCGATACCAATACCAGTGAATTTCCACGATTCTCGATACCAATCTGATACCACGGTAAAAAAAACAACAACAACAATAAATCCCATGTAATTCAACACGTACTCTTTTATTAAAAACATGTGAACATTACAATAAACAGAGGCATGTAGCCTTTAAGTAATAAATAAAAAGAATTGACCCATTTTGTTTATTTTTGCGTATCAGCGGCATGTTTTCAATCGATAGTCAGACGACGGACACTACATACTGACCCTGAACGCATCTGGTCCGTCAGCTCAGAGTAGTAGGAGCAGGAGGAAGAGGATTTATTGTCGAAGTGAAAAGCAAACGCACCTATTTGGCAATATTTCACGTTTAATCCCAACGCTATAAGGGAACCATAACATTAATGAGGTAATCGCCGCGAGGCGGATGGAGCTGTCACAGCCGGTGTGCACGGAGCAGCGGCGCCAGGTAGACCCCCGCAGCGGAGCCCCGCAGCAAAAGCACTACCGAAGAGGCCAGACACACCGCCACCCGACGGTAAAGATCAGAGTCAACGCTCTGCACATGTTGACCGTCATCTTTTCTTGTAAAATGTCCGGTGTAATCGGTAACACCGGTGTTGTCACAAGTTTATTAACCGGTGGGAAAATTTTCCTCACTGTCACATCCCTACCAATGACCATTACAGGCATCGTACGGTACCTTCAGTACTGTAGAAAAAGAGTACCGTCACTTTTTTAGAATTTTGGCATTGACTTGGTACCGGAGGATCGGTTCTCGTGACATCCCTATTCAGAATGACGTCATAGATATCTGGAATAAGAATTCTGACTAGTCACAACATAATTACGACTAGTCAAAATGCAATTGTGGATATCTCTAATGTTAATTCCGGAGTGTCAAGCGTAGCTATTAAATGGTGTTCACCTTGATGAGTGGATGTAGATCTGTATTACCAAGCTGCGTAACAGTTTGCCTTCATGCCAGTGGTTTCTCCTGATTCATACCGGGATCCACGTTTATCTTGACTGTATGTTGCATCCTGTACAGTCGCAAGGAGCGTACATTTCTCATAAAAGCTAACAGATCTGCCAAGTTAGTAGATTTGAGTGCTCTTGAAGCCCGAAGTGGCCTGAGTGCATCACAGTTTTCCTTTAATGGTTTACTGTAATATAACTATAGCATTTTGTATACTATAAATGGAGAGGGGAGAGTGACTCTTTAACCAGTGTGGCATAAATGTCAATGTTTGAAAGAATCTCTTCATAATACAGAATGAAAAGGGTTTTTTTTGTAAACAAGTAGAGTTGCAACGATTAGTCGATTAGTTGTCAACTATTAAATTAATCACAAACTATTTTGATAATCGATTAATCTGTTTGAGTAATTTTTAAGAAAAAAAAAGTCAAAATTCTCTGATTCCAGCTTCTTAAATGTGAATATTTTCTGGTTTCTTTCCTCCTCTATGACAGTAAACTGACTATTTTTTTAGTTGTGCAACAAAACAAGACATTGGAGGATGTCATCTTGAGCTTTGGGAAACACTGATTGACATTTTTCACCATTTTCTGATATTTTACAGACCAAACAACTAATCGATTCCTCGAGAAAATAATTGACAGATTCATCGACAATGAAATGAATCGTTAGTTGCAGCCCAATAAAAGTCTTAAACAGGATGAGGAAAATATCACTGTTAGATTTACTTTCTAATGTTGTCTGATGACTCAATTTGTAACCTTTAAATGTCTTTCATTTAGACAGAAGTCGCCCAACTCTTTGCTTCCCTCTCAATCATTTTATGTCAAATTTTGATTTGTTGTAATAGAACTTACAGTAATGTAACTATAAGTAAGAATCTGTTTCCACATCTATTACAGCTAATGCATTGTTATGCAAAGGTCCACACATTGGATTTGTTTTACTTTTGCATTGAGAGGTCTAAATTACTTTATTTTGTCCATGTCATTCTAGACCTTCAGTAATATGTACAATATTACTGAAGGTCATAAAAATGTAGTGCTGTAGAGCTAGTTAATAGGTGCTGAGGGCCTGCACTGTCGTTTCTGTAGCAGGTTAAGCTGATGCATTAAAGTTACCACCAAGGGCTGGTTTTATTCTCCTGTTGCCAATAGCGCGGAAAGCCTATAGCAAGGAAACCTGCCAAAGAGCACGTCAGTCTGTCAAACAAATGAAAAGGTTAGCCAGATAACTGCAAAGGATGCAGCCTGGTTAAGCAAGCCTTTCATGTCATCCCTACCTTCATTGTTTAAACAAGTGTTGCGGTCATCTGTCTTTCAAAAGATAGATCAATCTTGGGGAAAACCTGGTAGTAATTAGGATTTTTGTCAGACTAAAAAATTCCCAATTACACCACTGTACTTTGTGTTTTCAAACAGTCAAAATAGGGATGCACCGAATCGACTTTTTCAGTCCCGATAGCGATACCTGGGCTTTGGTTAATCGGCCGATACGGAGTACTGATTCGATACCAGCGTTTAATTAATAAGCTGTTTGTCTCTCTGTGTTGAAGTGACTGGGATCATTATTTTATGTGTAAGGTTTAAGTGCTTTATAAATACTGTTAAACTATCAAAACGCTCAATATACGGAGAAATACACACAGCCCATATTCAGAAATTGTGCGTTTTAAACAAGCCGTTTGGATTTCTGTCCATTTGTGATGTCACAAATATACAATATTTACACGGTTTTAAACATAAACATTCTAAATGTGTCCCAGTTTCTTCCCTGTTGCAGTGTATGTAAATAACATCAGCTGACAGGAAGTAAACACAGACCAAAGCTGTTGCCTAGCAGCGCAATTCCGTTGCAATTCCATTGAAATGCACTAAAACGGAGCGTTTCAGACAGAGGGTGAATACAGGTATATTCAGGCAGACAGTATGAGGAAAATAAAGTGTTTTTTTTAACATTACAGCATGTAAACATGTTCTAGTAGAAACACAAAATACAAGTATGAACCTGAAAATGAGCACGATATGGGACCTTTAAACAGGAATTCAAATTTCAGTCTATAATGTATATAGTATATAAACATAGAATTGTATTGAATAGATCGGCCCCATTGTCACCGATACCTGATCCAGCTATTTGATTCAGTATCTGCCCATCGGTGCATCCCTAAGTCAAACATGACAAACACCAGGGGAGACTGAATACGTGTTGTAGTCACTGTGGAGCATATTGTAGCATTTTAGACAGTGAGCTTTTGTGTGACCTACTTAAAGCAGCTTCCTCAGACACATAACACAATCAAAAACTATATAACAAAAAGAACCAGATTTATCCACTCAACAACCCTCTATTCATGCTAAAATGTGATACCATCTATTGTTCCATCCCTGCCTGTTGTTTCAGAGTTCACGCCGGGTAAAGCCAATAGAAAATTGTGTCTCATTTTTCTGTCTCTTCACAGGTAAAGTCCTCAGCGATGACGCAGCGCTCAAAGAATACAAAATCAATGAGAAGAACTTTGTGGTCGTCATGGTGACAAAGGTTTGTGAATTAGAAATTGTTTCAGTAAATGACAGCGAGCCCATGAATGTTAGAAATATGATCTAACACTGAACTATGAGTCGATTTTGTAACCTTCTCGTGCCAACCACTTATGTCAACTGACCCATTGTGACCATCAAGTGACATCGGAGAAGTAACATATTATATTTTTTAAAATGATCTCGCAGGCTAAAGCAGCCTCAGCCGCACCGCAGCCTTCACCTGCCACTCCAGCTCCCAGCACTGCAGCTCCCGCAGCACCTCCTGCCTCGTCTTCCAGCTCTGAGAACACTTCAGAACGCTCCTCTTCAGACGACAAGCCAGAGGAGACACGGTCTCCGACCGCTGAACCAGCTTCCACCTCCGTCAGGTAAAGATGGCTAGATGTTTGTCTTTAACTATCTAACTGCTTTCAGTGCATCTTCTTTTGAGATATGACGTGCAGATCACGCCTCACTCGAGCTCTGTTTTCTCTTTGCAGAAGCTCCGAGGCTTCGACGAACACAAACCTGATCGATGAGGCAGTTTCAAATCTGGGTAAGGCTGCATTTGTAAACATAATTTGTCAGCCGTATAAGAACCTTGTCACAAATCCCGCACCATTTGATAGACAAAAATGACTTTTTGCCTCAATGCCTTTAAGGCCCAGACACAGCAAGCCGGCATCAAAGAACTAGCGCCTCACGTCGCCCTTTGTCTTGGCCGACAAGTTGCATTTGAACACACCGCAAAGACGACAGCCGATGGCCAGTTAGCACGTACATTTTACACCTGCGTGAGAGGAAATAACTCTCCCCACCAGCAGGCGGCGGTAGTCTGTATTCATCATTCAAAAAGGGAAACCGGAAGACCGAGGACGGCGGATATACAAGCCGTACATACATTCATGAAATAAAGCGGCGTCCGTCGACCATTTTCACACCACTCTCACTCACCACTTAGCTTCATTCCAGATGGCCATGTCGAAAATATCCGTGTATTGGAACGATCAGATGAGATGACGCTGAAAAAAAGAGCCTTCTGTGTTTTTCCTCTTGACTTTACTCGTTGCTTTCCGTTTCTCTTCTCGTGTACTGATTAGTTTAAGCTGAACAGCCAATGAGAGTGATTTCTCTCACCGACGGGCGCCACCGCTGATTCAACATGCTGAATCGGCCAAAAAGCCTCCGACACGTGCAGACTAGAGCTGACGGTCAAAAACTATGCCGAGAGACGCTCATCGACGGCCCCAAACTGGCCGACGGCCGACCGTCAGCTTGGCGTGTCGGGGCCTTTAAGCTGTATCATATATGTAATAAATCTTTGGCCCATTTTGGTCCCCCTTATTTCTTGTGGATATCCATATCATGCTGACAGACATAGATGTACCTTAATCAATAAGCAGCTGGATACTAATCTCACAGTTCCCCACGGCCTCATGCTCTCAGCTTCACAAATACTGCTTTGCTTAGAGCAAATCCTGTAGGTCTTAATTATTCTGACTTGTGAAGTCATTGATGTGGATTTTCAGTGTTTTTATGGGACACCGTAGAGAAATGTATCTTTATGTATGCTGCAAACTCCCAAAATGCTCTTCCCTTGTTAAGCATTAAAGTTAAAGCTCGACTGATGCATGGTTTTGTTTATTATGCTGTCATAGTATTACATTTTAGTTGTTTTCTTAGAGCAGCACGTCTTCAGACAGAATGTAATGACATATAAAACATCAGCATGCTGAGTGCCATGTTAATGAATGAGATTAGAAGTTTTCTTCAAATTTAAACACATGTTAATGTCTACCTCTGTGGTGGCCTGACAGTTTGACACCCATGTTTTAAAGTAAATGATTAATGCACATTTTTACACTGAGTACTGCAGATATTGGGTCATTAACAATCAAAAGTGATTGGGCTTCAATTCTTATTGAAATATTTTATCGATAAACGGACTTCAAGTATCGATCTGTTCTGCTGGAGTGAAGATACTGGTATCATATGAAACTAGAAAACCTAAAGATCCCTTGGTACCAACCATGTGATACTACCTTGAAGAACGCTAAGTAACGCTCCAAAGTTGTGCTAAATTTTGGCGAGGAAAAACGGGCATGGCCATTTTTAATTAAATTCATATGTGAATATAAACTCTTGAGATGAACAGAGTGAAAACTGTATATTATGAGAAAAAAACAGATGTTGACAAGCTGCAGAATTTGCAGTTGAAAAAAGGTCATAAATCGCAAAATGTTTAAAATCGCAATAAGAGCGTATTCTTGACTTAAATATCGTGATAATATCGTACCGTGGGGCCTCTGGTGATTCCCACCCCTAGTGGCCAATCATAGGCTGCGGTCGAAAAGTCAAATAATTACGTCCTAACGTCTTTTCCTCGACCTCGATGGAAAACGTCATGAGGTCAAGGAACGACGTGAAGGAGAATTCATAAGGAGTTAGGAAAAGACAACCGCGGTGTGATGAGAATCTGACTGCTCTTACACTAGGCTCCGTAATTATGATGCAACGGCGACGGATTTTATTGACGTGGTAAAACTACAATGTTGTGAAGATGATCTACAAAAGGGGCTGCTTCCTCCCCGTGCGTTCTTAAATAACTCCTTCAGTGACGAGCTGCTTCACCTGCAGTGTGTTAAAGAGATACTACAGATCCTTCTGCTGCTGGAACACTTTACATCAATATATAATAAAAGATCATCTGACCTAACGTGGACAACCGGTGAAAAATATCACTACTAATGTTGGAACTGAAATAAAAAAGGAATAACCTACAGGCTACCACAAAGTTTATATAATAAATATTGAGTTATTTTTTGAGTCATGGTGAAGAAGTAGAACCATTAAATGTATATTTCTTCCTTTTCGGAGGTAATATTTATTGATGTTGATTATTTGTTTACTGTTAATTTTATTAGTTATTGTTGCTTTTGACTTATTTGTTACTTGTTCGAAATAAATAAATAGAAATAAAGTGAAACGACTCATATTTATCAACATGAATCCCAATTAGTATATGACTGTATGGAAATATTCTGCAAGATAAGCATATCGTTTGTTTTCATGAACGGCCGAATGGTGCGTCGCTTTAAAAGGAATTATGGGACGGCATTATCTCCTTTCCTTTGGTAAAGGATGCTCCAGTGTATCCTATGCTAAAGGAGATAATAAAGGAAGCATTGAAGCACCTTTCCTTAACATTTAGAGAAATCAAACAGCTCTTGTAACGGCTGCTACTGAGGTACTTCCGGGTCATTTCACTCCGTTAGGAACCTTCCTAAGAAAAAGGACTTTTCACCCGCAGCCATTGTGCTGTTGACCAACTATGAAGCTCTTTAGTCCCACTACTGATTTGTCTTTGTGTGTGTGTGTGTGTGTGTGTGTGTGTGTGTGTGTGTGTGTGTGTGTGTGTGTGTGTGTGTGTGTGTGTGTGTGTGTGTGTGTGTGTGTGTGTGTGTGTGTGTGTGTGTGTGTGTGTGTGTGTGTGTGTGTGTGTGTGTGTGTGTGTGTGTGTGTGTGTGTGTGTGTGTGTGTGTGTGTGTGTGTGTGTGTGTGTGTGTGTG